>JAPHDB010000278.1:0-66183 GCA_030772735.1 Fusarium sp. MBC 181 | reverse complement strand
TCTCATCATTATTTCCGTACACAGTCACAGTGCTAGAAAACAGCACATTTCTCAATGCTACATCAATTTACCTGTTCCAAGGTTATCAGCCACAAGTTGCCGCAAGTGGAGGCTGCAACTCTTCTGATTGGCGGAACAATATTCCACCAAGATGAGTCTCAATCAGGAAGAAATCTAGAATATCAAGACAATCTGAAACGTGTACGTCTCCACACTTGTACTCTCCCCAGACCAGTAATCGGATCGTGCTCCTAAACTGAGACGGTCGAATTCAGCCGAAATGAGCCCCTGCCCCTAGACTAGACTGGGTTCAGAACTCCCGAGAATAATGGGTCGAGGTCGGTACGTTCGATAAGGAGACATTTCACTGTGTCGGTGGTTTTTCCTTGCATCGTTAGGGATCGTCGTTTTGCCAAGTAAACAAAAATGCCGAGACTCGTCCCATCGTCACGATGCATCTTGGCTCATTTAGCCTGATGAAGCATTCGATACATCAGTTTTTCTACGGCAGAAGTCCACTAACCATTGATTAGTCTTGGAGCCATGTAACTGCACCCCAGATATCTTAGCGCAAAAGTCCCTAACCGTAAAAATAAGCTGGAGATTGAGCACGCTCTAGCCAGTGGCACTGAGAGACCAGAACCGCCGAGACTTCTGACACCCCGGACAGCTCGGGTACCGGCATACTGGGCATAACGACAATCTCCTCGAAACAAACGGAGGACGGTTCCGTTTAACTCAGAAGGGAAAAATTGGAAGACGGAGGAATTCCACCCCGGGCATAGACTGTTGATTGCCATGGCTCGAGTATCGATTCATCATCATGTTGGAGTTCCACCCTCCTTGACCCGTGCACTGAAGATCTGCCGTATTTAAGATCCTGTCCTCCCGCCCTCTTGGCACTTGGCATTCATCACTCACTCTCACATCCAAAACAATTACATCTCTTCATTCATTCCTATTGCAGGTCAATTACACACTCTTTTCTCAACAACAACAACAACAACAACAACAGTCACCATGAAGTTCTCTTCTCTCCTCTTCACCGCCTCGCTGGTCGCGGCCATGCCCGCTTCCGTTGAGCCTCGCCAGGCCCAGCAGAGCATCAACCAGCTCATCAAGGCCAAGGGCAAGACCTACTACGGCACCATCACCGACCCCAACCTTCTCCAGAGCCAGCAGAACAACGCCATCATCAAGGCCAACTTCGGCCAGGTCACCCCCGAGAACTCCATGAAGTGGGATGCCACCGAGCCTCAGCAGGGCAAGTTCAACTTTGCCGCCGCTGACCAGGTCGTCAACTTTGCTGCCCAGAACGGCCTCAAGGTCCGCGGTCACGCTCTTGTCTGGCACTCTCAGCTCCCTCAGTGGGTTAAGAACATCAAGGACAAGAACCAGCTCAAGGCTGCCATTGAGAACCACATCAAGAATGTTGCTGGTCACTTCAAGGGCAAGATCTACGCCTGGGTATGTACACTCTCATCACCTTCACTTTATCTCTTACTAACAAGAATAGGATGTCCTCAACGAGATCTTCGACTGGGACGGTACTCTCCGCAAGGACTCTCCCTTCACCCAGGTTCTGGGTGAGGAGTTCGTCGGCATTGCCTTCCGCGCTGCCCGTGCCGCCGACCCCAACGCCAAGCTGTACATCAACGATTACAGCATTGACGACCCCAACGCCTCCAAGCTCAAGGCCGGTATGGTCGCCCACGTCAAGAAGTGGATTGCCCAGGGCATCCCCATCGACGGTATTGGTTCTCAGACCCATCTCGACCCCGGTGCCGCCAACGGTGTCCAGGCTGCTCTCCAGCAGATGGCTTCCACTGGTGTCAAGGAGGTCGCCATCACTGAGCTCGACATCCGCACTGCCCCTGCTGCTGACTACGCCACCGTCACCAAGGCCTGCCTCAACGTCCCCAAGTGTGTCGGTATCACTGTCTGGGGTGTCTCTGACAAGGACTCTTGGCGCAAGGAGCACGACAGCCTTCTGTTCAACGCTCAGTACCAGCCCAAGCCTGCCTACAGCTCTGTTGTCCAGGCTCTCCGCTAAATGTGGACTGTTGAGTAGGATGCTTTGAACTACTATCTCATTGCTGGTCTTGAGGTTGTCGAAGCATTGGGGGTTTCATGGCCTAGTTGTTGGCCTCACTGCACATATTCTTCCTGTTACATATATACTTGTTTTGCGATTGTGAAAATATCTAGATGGTAGCTGTCTGATGCCTGGTTACTAGTATAGCTAAATCAGCGGTTAAAATATATACTTACCATCCAACTCTCTGTCCACCGTAGATCAACTTGGTGACATCTTTGACAATTTTGCCCCATCCACCTCATAACTCGTAGTTGCCTCTTGAAATACGTCGAGATCCGTGCCTCATACATGCATCTTCAGCCTTACAAGCCTAGCCCATGTTGCAGATTGCACGACTCACATGACTTGGTGGCCTATGAAACATCCTAAGACTGTTTTGCCATCTTATCTCGCCAAGACATTGCACCAAGGTTTCTCATTACTGCTGAAGTGTCAACACGATCATTACACCGCCGATGGCTAACAACACCTCAATTCCCATAAAAGATTAATCGTCGCTCTTTCCTCTTGTCTATTCCAACCCGCCACATCGCGTTGGTCTGTTGTGAATCCAGCTTGCAAATGAAGAACAGTGGCTGGCCTCGGGAGAAGATACTGAGACCCAAGCCTGTCTACGCATGGTCTGGACTTTTTCTGACCAAGAGAATACTCAACGAGTAACAGTCAATACGACGTAGTCCTGCAATAAGCCCCCGTTTGGTACTCCAAATGACTCAACGTGGGATAGTGTCGCTTGGCTGGCTGACAGTCAGCCCGCCCTCCATGGACAGTTGTACGCAGATTACAAGGCATCCCCAATCTCTTACTCATTCACCTTCCAATACTGCCCTAGCTTCATGCATAACGAAAATTTAAGCTTGATTTAAGGTAATGGACTAACACTACCCCGCCTGCCAAGTTACTCTTGGCAACGAAGCCACCAATTACTGACGACGGCCCCGCACGGTTGGGGAAGGGATTGTTGCTTGAGGGATCTAGATTGGCTTGTCTGCCAACCATCTGACATGCAATGAAACATAGATTGATACCCGGCATCTAGATCTGAGTTCCTTGGGTTGCGGGCAGGCATATAAAGTGGTGTTGCACCGCAGTTCTTGGAAGTGCGTCAACTGGCACATACCCCAACGCCAAGATGAACGCAAGGCCCTCGATTGACAGAAAGGACAAGGAAGATGGCGCTCCCGTGCCAATCGACGAGGTCGAGGAAGTCCTCAAAACAGCGCCTCAAGCTCGTGACTACTCAGGTGCCCACGAAAAGACAGACCCTCGAGAGATTGCTCTTGTCAAGAAGCTGGACTGGTGGATTATGCCGATTCTATGGTTGATGTACTGGCTGAACTACCTGGTAATCGCCTTCACTTCACAACATGATTGACAAACTGACGCAATAAGGACCGTAACGCCATCGCCCTAGCCCGGCTCAACACCATCGAAAAAGACCTGAAACTCACAGGCACACAATACCAAACCTGTGTCTCCATTCTTTTCGCAGGCTATGTCATCGTCGGTATCCCAGCCAACATGGTCGTTACACGCGTGAGACCCAGTCTCTGGATGGCGTCTTGTATGACAGTCTGGGCTATTATCAGTGGTCTCACAGCACTCAGTCGAAACTATACCGGATTATTGCTTACGCGCTTCTTCCTTGGTATTTCAGAGGCGCCATATTATCCGGGTGCATTGTATATCCTAGCAAGATTCTATACACGAAAGGAACTCGCTACACGTATCTCTATTCTTTACACTGGAAATATCCTCGCTACTGCGTTTGCTGGACTTATTGCACTGGGAATCTTTGAGATGGACGGAATGGTAAGTTTATAAAAATGAGATGATTGATAGATACTGACAATTCCAGGCCAATCTTGCAGGCTGGCAATGGCTCTTCATAATCCAAGGCGCAGTAACACTCCTGGTCGCCCTAGCAGGCTTCTTCATCCTCCCCGACGAGCCTCTAACAACACGCTGGCTCACATCCCAAGAACAAACCCTCGCACACGAACGCACGCAACGCGACACGGTCGGAAACTCAGGTGAATCTACCAGTTGGACAGGAATCATCTCTGCTGCCAAAGATCCCAAGGTGTGGCTTTTCGTGGTGATGCAGCACTGTCATCTTGGCGCAAATGGGTTCAAGAACTTCTTTCCTACGGCTGTGAAGACATTGGGATTTGACCAGACTATTACACTTGTTTTGACGTGTCCTCCTTACTTGATTGCGGGAGTGATTTCGATTGCTTGGTCTTGGTCCTCGGGACGATTCAATGAGAGAACTTGGTGAGTTGTTCTTGTATTTTGGTGAAGTTTTGCTGACCTGGTAGGCACATTACTATCGCGAAAGCTGTTGCTGTATTTGGCTTTGTTCTTGGATGCGCCACACTCAACACTGGTGCTCGATACTGTAAGTCTCTCCGACCTATCTCAACGTCACCACTAATCGAGTCTACAGTTGCCATGTGTGTCTTCTCAATCGGCACCTACGCCGTCAACAGTATCATCCTCGGCTGGGTATCAGCGACCTGCTCTCAGACGAAAGAGAAAAAGGCATGCTCACTCGCCATCGTCAACTGCATCGCTGTGGCATCTTTTATCTGGACACCCTACATGTGGCCTTCCTCTGATGAACCTCGATACACGATGGCCATGTCTTCAAGTGCTGCGCTGAGTGTGGCGACTGCTATTGGAGCTTGGGGTATGAGGTTTTGGCTCATGCAGGAGAACAAGAAGATCCGACAGTCTGAGAATGAGGGTACTTTGTACTACGCTTATTAAGGATTGAAGGATATTTGGCAAGCATCTCACAGCAGAGAGTGACGAGGTCGCTGCTTGTGAGTCTCAAGCGCGATAATCACAGACATCAGCACCTCGTATCATTCAACTTCACCACCTAATCGATCAGGTCAAGAGCCATTTGGCAGTACTGGAAGTTAGACATCCTAATTAGATCTATGTGACGATACCACAAGGGCATGAGACACATCGCTCATCGCACTACGCACAAGCCCAGGCAATGTTCTAAGTAACATCAATTCGTAATTTGTATCGTAGCTATCATCTATAGTAGTCTAGTTCCTGCGGTACTCGACCTCATTGGCCTCCTCCTTCACATCAACCTTCTCATCCCTCGCCATGATAGCCTCAGTATCAGGCGCAAGCTTGTTTCCATATCGGCCAATCTTGTACCAAGGCAGAGAGAACAGCTCATCAGTGCTCTCAAGTGATCGACCAGCCATCTCAGGAACAAAGAAGAAGACCCAAATCAGACCAAGCAGACAAACAGCCGCACAGAAGAAGAAGAAACCAGTGCTCGTCATGGAAAGCAGCATAAGAGGAACAGCCTTGGTGTTGCCGTACTGGTTGGCAAAGTGAAGGCACATAGTGATGGAACTACCCAGGGCTCGGAGACGGAGAGGCCAGATCTCGGCGTTGACAAGGTACTGGAACGAGTTCCAGCCCATGGTCCAGCCGACACCGGAGAGGTAGAGCATTACGACTGCGCCAACACCGGCGTGCTTCTGGGAGGGTGTCAAGGTTCCATTCTCGAGGGCTTCAGTACCGACAATGGCGAGGAAGATGGCGATGTAAAGAATGGAGATCATCTGGAGAGTAATACCGCCGTACAAAGAACGTCGTCGTCCGATGAAATCAACCAGGAAGAAAGCGCAGAGGTACGCAGAAGTAAGCTTCACAACACCAAGAATACAGGTAGCGAAGAGCTTCTCGGATTGACCAGTCTTTCCAAGCACACCGAAGAACTCAACGGCGTAGATGGTGATGGCGCTGGCGCCGGACCATTGGCCGAGAAGCTGGGCCATGAAACCAAGCATAAGACGGTAGCGGTTGGCAGGGATGGTGAGAAGCTCGCGAAGCTTGCCCCATCTTGACACGCCGAGGACGGCCTCTTGCTCACGCTCAAGCTGTTCCTGAATACCGTAGAGCTCGGCTTGGACGAAAGGGTGTGTTTCGGGGAGTTGGCGTAGTTTGCAGAGGGCTTTGGTGCTCTCTTCGTTTCTGCCCTTCATGATGAGCCAACGGGGGGTTTCGGGGACGGTGAAGGAGAGAAGGAGGAGCAAGCTGCGGAGAGAAAGTTAGACTGTGATTCTCGAAGAGACACCGGGAAGACTTACCCTGAGAAGCCAATATGGCACATCTGAGGATCGACCCACTGCCATCGCGACGAATTGGAAAGATTAATAGAAGCGCCCCAATTGCTGAAATAAGCAATCATAACACCAAGATACACGGATCCAGCAAAGATATTGGTAAGCATACCACGAATGGCTCGTGGAGCAGTCTCAGCAAGATATGTGGGACCAACAACGACTGTCATACCGATACCAAGACCAGCGATGAATCGTCCAGCAAGGATCTGACCAACACTTCCATGACTGGTAACAACAATGATGAAACCAACAAGCCACAGCAAACAAAGAACTTGGAGCGATCGCACACGACCGATCTTGTCGCAGAGGAAGAAGGCTAAGAGAGAACCAGCGATGGAACCAATTTGGACCATACTGGTGATGTTGGACTCGACTTGGGCTTGGTGTTCTTTTGAGCCCTCGTCAAGGTTGAATTCTTCTTGGAAGCTTTTGAGGTTGACCATGCCTCCGACAAGGCCTTCATCTAGACCACGACTCGCACCAAGAATACCTTGGAATTGTTAGCACAAGAAAAAACTAAATATGGGAAAATGACGTACCAAAGACAAAAGTGCTCCAGTAAAGACGCCAGTTAAGCACCTCACTAGGCGTCTCCGCCATAGCGGCCTGGTTACCAAGAGTGAACTTCATCGTGACAGACAAGAAAGTGACGATACAGGTCTACTGAGAATAAACCGAACAGCGAGAGAAAGGCCATATATAGCATTGAGGACTCGGACAAGTGTCCGCCGAGTGAATAGAATACAACGTAGTAAGTTGGCCCCACGGGCAAAGACGGAGAATTCCTGCTAATGATTTGACGAGTAGATGATTGGTCAACCCCGCAGCACTACGGATGTTTTGTGCCGATTGTGGATCATGGACGACTCCAACGGCCCTTTTTGATGCGGAGATAGTGCAATTCCCCGCATCTCCCTGTTTCTTATCTGCCTTGACTGACTCGTTCTCCTCATCAAAAGGTATGTCTCAAGTCAAAGAAATGATCCTGACATCGTTCCGTTTACATCTATCCTCTTTATATAGGATTATGTTATCCGACACGGGAATTCATTCACTACGAGACGGTTAACTTTGCTCAAGCAAAATAACCTCCCGGTTACCCCCTAGCCCTCCCTTCCAGAACTTTTGTCAGTGTTGGGGGATCAGCACGGCTATCCGGCACCGTAGAAGGCGCACGGAATCCACCGTTTCCCCATTTACGAGACAACCCCTCGACCAAAAATAATTCACTCTCTTATTTACAGTAGACTAGGCGAACTCTAGTCGTCGCGTTCCCCGCAAGGACTAACGGTGTAGTCATGGAGATTCTCCGTGAAAATGACTCGCTTGGGAACACACACAGGTTTACTGATGCTGCGGAGAAGGTGCGTTATGCTTAATGATGCAGTGGTGATCGTCTAAGCACTATGGATTGCCAGTTCTTTACTTGCTCGGTCAACTTCCACCTTACATCTTCCCCAATCTGTTTATCTGGAAACACAAGTAGCTCCGAAAAACCCGGCCTTAGTTTCTCCGTGCATTCATTACCAGTTTTACCCCAGTTTTGGAACGCAGATCGTTATGAGGTCTAAAGTCTATAGGCCTAGCGCAAACACTAAGCGGCGGGTATTCCAAGGAACAGAGTTGTGCTAAGATTAACTCTCATCTCATTTGATGAATGCTATCTAGGCACGCTTTCCTACCCCAGGTTCTGGCAATCTGCTCGAGTAAGATTGCTAAGACTGTTAACGTTATCGATCTTATCTTATCTTTCAGATGAGCTTATCTGGAACATTCAGGGTAAGAAGCAAGTCAATAACAGAAAGTGATGGCAGTTTCTGTGTCTTTTCCAGTGTCCACTACTTTCTATTGTCCCTGCCTTATGATTTCCCTCGCCCGAACCTCTTAAAAAGATCCAATACTATGTCGCTACCTCATCGACAACTGACATCAACACACTTAAAGCTCCAGACCAGAAGCTTTACTGCTCTGGCTTGGTCGCATATACAGACCAACTACTACGTGTCAGCTAATGCACTCAATCCGTGATATAAGGCGAGAGCTTACATATAACAGTACGCATGGATCTTCAAGTTCTTAAGATCCTTCCGAACATCTGTGAGGAAGACCTCGACCTCCTGCACGCTCCAGCCAAGACCACCCACACTTTTAGGACGAGTAAAAGCAGCGAGACTACCAGCCGACAGACCGTTCATTCCGTTCTCATAAGACCATATTCCTACTTCGAGTGAGAATCAGGATAAAGGCGGTTGGTAGAATGACTAACCGAGTTGTTTATACTTTGGATCCTTTGGCCACGAGTTCAAAGGCCACTTTCGCTTAACTACTTCGACATTAGTAAAGCCAGCTTCCTCAAGCTGGTCCTTATATCTCAAAGCACTATCCAAACCAGAGCCCATTGCAGTAAACGCATCAAGGAGCATCTTGGACCATTTGTACAGGGCTGAGTCTTTGGAAAGTGTGTCGTCATCTGATGTCATTGGGTAGATGCAGTCGATCAGTTCAATCACGCCACCGGCTTCGAGGTTCCTAAACGAAAGTGGTTAGCTTTGGACCCAAACCAGGGAGTATTGGGTATGATGACTAACTCATAGCTCTGCTTAAAGAACTTAGGCCAATCGCGAATGGATCCGGTAAGGAAACGAGCGAAGATAAAGTCGAACTTGGCAGAGTAATCCCAGGACTCTTCTACGTCGTCCACATAGAAGGTTACGTTCGGCGGAACACTATCAAATAGTCAGTAAATACCAATATGCTATGGAACTTGGAACCATCTGTCGCATACGCTGAAGGCTGAATTGGACTCAAGTCGGTTCCGATGACCTGGATTAATTAGAGAAAATCGCTCAATGTCGTCCCTTTGGTAACGAACCTGACATTCTGGATGCTCATCCGCTGCAAAACTGTTAACATGCAAGCGAGTTTGGAACACGTTGAATACACTCACCGAATTCGATAGACCAGATTCCTGTACCGCATCCAACATCGAACACGCGGTCAAGCTTCTCGGGCAGGGGAGCCGCATGGAGTTTTCCGTCGAACGTGAGAAGCATGAGATGATGCTGTAAATCTACAGGATCCAGATTAGACGAGGTAAAGGCAGAAAGAGACTTTGTGTACCTAATCGTTCATTTTCAACCTATTTGATTCAAGTCAGCACACTTCCAGGACTTGAAAGAGTATCAAGTCACTGTACCTCATCATTGGGAAGCGCGTAAGCTAAGACACATATCAAATTAGTAACCCCACCACTTTTATACTTCAGTCTGATTTACCTCCGTCTTTGTATGCATGATAAGTCCTTCCGTTCTCCTGACGGTATTTCATGATACTTGACTTGAGTGATGTGCTGTCACTGAAGGCATCCTATGACTGTCAGACGTAGCTGTCTCGAGATTCCAAGGCATACTAACTCCCCCAAACGCAGAGTCGCCATCGTCAATAACGCTGATTGCGACCTAGAAGTTGATAAGTCTCGTCGCATGAACTGTTTGAACGGCTACGGGATACTGACGTTATCGTCGGCAACGATAGTCTCTTCGTGAGGCGTGACAGCCATTGCAAGGCTTTGAGATACAGATCGCGCAAGATCTGATGGTCAAAGTTGTTACGTTCGGTGAGTTCAAGAGGCCACTGGAAAAAGCAGAGATCTGTTTTCTGCAAGCGACATGCATCATGCCACCAACAATCACGTGTGACCTCGAAAGATTGAAGTTTCGTCCTATAGGACCAGTTGCCGCAAGCGACCTTCTGAATACGGTAGGATGCGCCATTTATCCACTCATTGAGCCGGGTTCCCCTCTAATTTGGGATGAACGGTATGCATCATCATGTCGCTACGAAGAATTTCGTTATTTATTATTGGATAAGAAAACGTTGTTGGTTCGCACCTTCGGAGAATATGTCTAAAGGGTAAGCTATTCCCGGACGAGAGCCAACCTGTGGAGACTCGCGAGAGCTGTGGTCGACCTTCTAAAATGCAGTAGTGAAGTAACTAATGACGGAACTATATTCTAGGCAATTGAGAATTCGCTCGACAAAGATAATGGTAGCTACTATGGAGATAAATTCAGTAATACTGGATTGACCTTCTGGTAGGTCTTTTAAACCGGCTCCTGATCGTCTTGAACTCCCTGTCCCATTCGGTCCTACCAACAGGCAATTCTTGATAAGATGGAACCGGAGCTTCTTTACGGCTCCACCAGTTTGAGATTGCGCTGATTTTCTAGGCCAATATGATAGTAGGAACAGACAGACAAAATAGCGGTAACTCCGACTGCTTGCCGTCATTCCATCTGCAGCCAAGACACGGTTAAGCTGAGCCGCTTCGTATTAAGCAATATTGCTGAATACTCCCAGCTGACTGGGCATGCGTGTTCTATCAACAAAAAGTACTCATACATCCGTGTGTGAGTTTCAGCAAGCATTTTAAGTATAAAAAGGCTAAGAGAGCAAGACACCTTTACCAGAGCGGGTGTTGTCTGAGTGATCGTATAGATTGGAGCGGAAAAATAACAGGACATATAGACCCAGAGATCAAAGGTCGTTGAAGTCGAAAGGTACTAAAGATGCAGGGTACATGTCTGGTAGTAAATCACTTCCAGACATAAAATTCCCTTCCCAGTTGACCTCGTTCGACGACTCATCGGCAACGTCATCATCGGCTAAAGGGTGCAGAAAGTCCGTGGTAACATGAATGCTCACGTGCGGTTGACTTTCTGAAGGCGAACTATGATTCTGGTGAGGCAATGCAGCGTCGTGAATGATAGGATCCAGAAGCTCCCATATCATAGAAGGGGGGAAGCTAATCGTTGTGTCAGTGATGCCTACTTCTGTTTGAGGTCCTAGAACAAGTGATTGCAGTCGGTCCAGGCTCTCAAGCTAGTATTCTCATCAGCAATGGTTGGCATAATCTCTAAGAATAGGTACCCTGCATACCTTGTGAGACACACATGTCCAAGTTTTCGATAAGTGTTCGAGGAACCTCTGCCCCTTGGCCAGATTCTGAGCAGCTTTACGAGCAACCTTGCCGTTCCTTACAAACTGGTAGAGCCATGGAATAGTACACGTTGCTGCGACGGCTAATCCGATCAGAGGATTAGATATCTCAACACACAAATCTTCAAATATTCCAATGAGCCAAAACACCCAGCCGGAGTGGAACAAGGCCTGGTCCACTACTTGTTGTAAGAATAACCTAGATTGTCTTATTCCTTTGTTGCGACGCAAAGCAACGAGATGAATGAAAGGATGGTTCAGCAGCGCAAGAGACGCGTGCAGTATCACATGTGTGGTCAACCACGGATTCCAGTACTGACGCCAAGCCAGTATTTCATCCCGCTGCCTCTTGAAAGGGAATAGACTCCTCATCAAGTGCTTCTGGTGAAATTGCGCCTCATACTCAAACAGCGAGAGGTTGAGCTTGGAGTACGTAGACTCTGGCAGCCAAGGTATCTGGACTTTTCCGACCCTGATCTCATGGAGATGACAGGCAACTTGACTCCAGACGGCGATCATCCTTCCGGCGTGCGTATTGATGCCTAAATCATTCGTCGCACCAACTGCATTATCAAAGTCCAGAGTATTGGCCTCGTTCGTATCAAGAGGTATCGGCGGTGGGGGTTCTGAGCTGGATGGATGGTTGCAGTTCGGATCAGACTCTGGAGCCCGCGGCATATGCGGAAAGAAAATAGCTTCAATCATGTAGATACACCAATAGCACCTATTCTCCTCGTCCTGTTCCTCATTGTCTATCGTCTCATGTCGTCGAAGCTTGCGTATGCTCTCTAGCCGAGTCGCTGTGCCAATGGACATCCAAGCCCGGGACAACTCGCTTTCTACAGATGTGTAAGTATATAGTCTAAAAGCTTCCTGTGTGGAATTTTACCTGCGATATGCTTCAGCGCCAACATGCATAATGCCTGGATGACGTCTACTCGTGGCTTTCCTTCGGCAGCGAGGCGCTGTGTAGTAGCTGCTGCAGAACGGCTGTAGAAGCTGGTGGCTGCCGGGTGGCTTTTCTGGTAGAAATCATGTGTTGAGAACTGGAGCATGAGTGCTAAAAAGCTGTGCATGAAGTACTTGGGAGCATCCTGCAGCTTTGCCTTTAGGCTATCGAGCTCAAATAAAGGGAGAGGTTGCAAGTGGACTGTTGTTTCATACACTTGTACGAAGTGATCCAAAACAGCTTCGGGAGGGTCGGGCCTATAACATGAATTAATACCATGTTTGTCGAATAACAATATCATAGAATGTTACCGGTTCTCTGAGAAGGTTCTTGTGGATAAAGAAGAAGCTCTGTCTGCACTTGTTGTGCGCGTCCCTAGGTGTATTTGTGCACTGGCTTGGACATCTTGGCCATTGTTTGATCTATTAGTAAATTGGTCAATTTCAAGAGAAAAGCAATGTTTCAAGCGTCACAGACCTTAGTAACTCGGACAGGGCAGCAACCTGGGCTTCAAGCGTTCGAACTCTATCCTTTGTAGATTGTCTGTAATGCTTTGAGAACAAGACGGCAAAACCCACATATTTGAAGACTGACCTCTGGCCTTTTTGTGGACGGATAATCTTACCATGTGCCGAACTGCCTCTCAGGGCATATTCACACGGCAAATTGAGTCGCTCACAAAATGAACAAATTGGTCGCTCTCCGGTACATTTGGATTTCTTTCGGCTGTGGACATTTAATGTTGGCAGGAATCAATCTGATAGTGGCCAATGTACTTACCGACAGGGTTCACAGGCCTGTCGGCTTCGGCGTGGTTGGGTTCCTGAGGCCGAATCCATTGTGATGTTTGCTGATAGGAAGAGAAGAAGAAACTCCGCGGAGTATGACTAAGGATCTCAGGCACGTGGATCATGGGTGACCCATCAATACCTACCAATAACACTGCCCGCATTCAATGAGCGGGTCTCACATGAACGGTTTCTTCCTGACATAAATAGCGATCTCCGCCCACGTGAGCCCAGAGCAGTGCTTACGATTGGTCAGACATGCAATGAAAATTGTTAGGGTATCTTCCGCGGAACCCCATCAGAGTTCCGGCTTAAAAAGGACCAAAGTAGACTATATAAACGTAAGATAAAAAAATATTCATAGATATATCTATTGTTTCTTTCACCCATCTTGAGTCGCGAGACATCTAGATATATCAACCTTTCGCCAAAATGTCAACACCAGAACTCATGAAAGCGGTCGTCTTCGATGGACCATTCAAAGTCTCTGTGAAAGACAGACCCGTGCCTCAAAGTATACAACCTCCTCAATAAACCAACCCTGCAATGACCTTTTCTAAATTCCACCAGTTCAGTCTCCACAGGATGTTATCATAAAGGTCAATTTGACTGCGTTGTGCGGATCGTTCGTCTTTACACCCCCATCGCCATCCCAGATATTAACAGTAGCTCAGGGAACTACATCTCTATCGAGGTGTCGAGCCGACAGAGCCTGACTTTATTATGGGCCATGAGTTTACCGGTACCATTGTCGCTCTCGGCTCTGCTGTAAAGTCCGTCAAGATTGGCGATAAGGTCGTTTCACCTTTTACTGCTTCATGGTAGGAACAAACTTCTTCCTATTACCTCCCCTCTAACACCCAGTGATACTTCCTTGTCAACCCTTCGAATCTTCTATGTTGATTGAAATCACACTAATGCTTTGCGACAGCGGTCAATGTTACTACTGCGACAATGGTGGCTCGGCGAGATGCGTCAACAGTCAAGCACTCGGCTCTCCCAATCTCGACGGAGCCCAGGCCGAATACGTCCGTGTCCCATTCGCGGACGGAACCATCATCAAAGCTCCGACCGGCATATCCGATCAAGCACTAATTCTCATGGCGGACATATTCCCCACTGGGTACTTCGGCGTCAACAGCGCGGTAGAAATGATGCCGAAACTTGACTTGCAGGACGCGACTATCGTGGTAATAGGATGTGGCCCTGTGGGATTATGCGCCGTCGTTGCTGCGGCTGCCCTGAAGCCAAAGCATCTATTTGCCGTGGATAGTGTACAGGCCAGGCTTGAGCAGGCCGCGAAGCTTGGCGCGGAACCTCTTAATTTTATGGAAGATAAAGCTGGAATGGTAGACGTTGTGAAGTATGTGACTGACGGTCGTGGTGCCGATATCGTGGTGGAAGTCGTTGGCCTGTCACCAGCTCTCCGGACAGCGTTCGAATTGGTTCGATCATTTGGTGCTATCAGCAGTATTGGCGTTCATAGCGCTGAGGTATGTCTCCTTTTATGCTATTTGTATGGCAGAGTACTGACTAGATACAGATCCCATGGTCAGGAAGTGAGGCTTACAAGTAAGTTAACGCCGTTCACTCTAATTATAGCAGCGCTGACTACGGGTAGCAAAAACGTTCGTCTGCAGATGGGACGTTGTCCTGTAAGAAGCATCTTCCATGAAGCCATGGAGGTCTTAGAGCAAGAGCAGCATTCTCTTGGGTATGTTCCTCAACATCAAGTGTTTTCCTCAATCTAAATCATCACCAGACGGTAAATAACGAGGGTTCGATCACACTGACATTGTATAGGTTCTTATTCAATAACATTCTCCCACTTTCTGACGCAGTGCAAGGATACGAGCTATTCAATGAGTCTAAAGTCCAGAAAGTGATCTTCCGAACCTAAGCATATTTGTCAGGAACTATTTCAGGTACCCACGGTTAGCCATTTATAGAAAATGAAGTTGAGGGAGTAGTCTTTTCCAATACATATTCAAGCTCATGAATCGAGACTCTCTACTCATAAAGTCAAGATGGACATATCTACGCTCCAGAGAAGGGTCCTTACCAGAGGTAAATAATCGGTTAATTTGATACAAGTTTGAGGGATGTAACATTGCACGTCACATAACGTAACACATGTCTCTCTCCACCAATGCTGGTCGAATGTAGGGGAGATATTGGAGACATCGACGGTAACAATGACTACGGCCTTGCCTAATAAGACGTATCTCACACACCGCTGCCCCCATAGACAACCTATCGTAACTACCATACTTGCTGTGATGGCCATCTTTGATAGCCTGCAAACGTACACACGTGTGATATGGGGCTGTTCTGTAACATCTATAGATTGAGGTACAAGATGGCTCGCTGAAAAACTATAAAACAGGCTCACCGCTCCTTTATTAATCCATGGCAAGGTAAAAGCACAACTTCAGCGTATACACAGGATTGCAGTGAACTTCCTGGTCCTCTTGAACACCAAGTGACAAGCTCCAGATAGTGGAAGACGAAATGCTTTTCAACAC
The DNA here is from genome assembly GCA_030772735.1 of Fusarium sp. MBC 181. Classification (NCBI taxonomy): domain Eukaryota; kingdom Fungi; phylum Ascomycota; class Sordariomycetes; order Hypocreales; family Nectriaceae; genus Fusarium; species Fusarium sp. MBC 181. The sequence goes on along the minus strand of JAPHDB010000278.1, from coordinate 50,662 downwards.
TGCACTTGTTACGATTCTTATGATACTGACTGGGCCGGGAGTGGCAACCAACGTGGTGAGTGGTACTTCCTGTTAGGCCGACATTCCATGGCAAGGCTAATAGCCTTTATTTCAGCACGTCAATCAAGGTTGCATCCTCATCGGTGGCCAGCCAGCCTGTGCCGGAAATGGCAAAGGTAGTCCGGTACAAATCAACGGCGGCTCAACCAAGATCCATGCACGTTTCAGCGGAAACAACGACCCTTTTGAAGAGAATTCCGGCTGCATCCTGAATGCCGAATGGCCCCAGCATTATGGGGACATCTACTTTGGCGCGGATAACTGTCTTTATGAATCCCAGGGTAAGTTCATCTCAAACGCTTGATTACTTGAGTTTTGTCGACAGTCTCTCATGTAGTGATAGGTCAAAACATCAACGGCCAGTGCTGTACCTCAGGACAGGAGTTTGTTCGCAACCCATACAATTACTGGTACGGCTAGGAATCGGTTCAACTTGGGAGTCTTCTCTGTATTGAATCGCGCTAGAGTAGCGAAGATGGCTATTTGAAACAATTGGCATTTACAAAACTGGACGCCGTCGATTTTATTTTCGGTCTTTTGAGATTTCTGGAAATCCAATGAAAGCGCTTAGAAAGAGACCTGACCCCCTCTGAATCATCCAAAGTTGACGACCTCACCATTTAAAATCACGAACTCAAAGAGCAGTGACATGTTCCAAATTTACCGACTAATCGTACTTCCAGCACATTAGTAACACAGTAACACAATGGATTAAAATGATGGTATTAAAGAATACTGTGCCACATGCTAAGTGCTTATCTAAAGTGCAGTAATGCCTTACAAATATCATAGTAAGACCTGATCGCTACAAGCTGTGCCCATGTGTATGTTCGTAAACCAGGTGTGTCTATATCCCGCCTCAGATCCCGTCCTCAACCACAGCGATTGAATTGCAGCCTGCAACGCTATGCAACCTCTACCAATGTAGCGTCATCCGCGTAGAAGCTCAAACGCTCACATATACCAGTGACCAAGACACTGGCCCCAGCGTCCAAACGGTCCTGAGTCCACGAACACGTCGCTGTTGCGAAGACCCATTCATGCAATGGTCCTGCAAAATTAGTCTGGCCGAACACAGCAGTGCCCGTGCCACAAGACAGCCCCCGAGTGAAACAGCCGCTGGCTAATGTTGTCTTGACCCAAACGGAGAACTGGTAGTTTGTATTGGGTTTTATCAGCAGGGAATCGAGCGGCTGTCGGAAGCCGAGGTTTGCGGGGCCTCCTGGAGCGCCTGTCATATAGCCAGATTGGCTACCACCGTGAACGTCGACATTGGACACAGAGATGCTTCCCGATCCTCGAGGTAATTCCCAAGGTGCGATGGTATCGTCCTCGAAGCCGGCATTTCGAAGGAGGTTTACTGGCTGCTGTGGATCACTTGACGTTGTCGTTGACGGCTCGACGGATGTGGTAGATGGTTCGGCAGGTGTTGTCGCAACGATGGAAATAACTGTTGACTCTGATGTTGGTACGATGGACTCGCTGATGGACTCAGTGGTGCTTGTAGACAGAGCCGAAGAGACCGATGAAACGGATGGTTTGCATGGAGATGCTAAAGCATGTTGGCATAGAGCCAGCAGTTGTAGGTACGTTGGCTTCATGATAGTAGCGGCAATACCGAGAAGACGGGTATAGAGTCAAAAATGTAAGGAGAGTGAATTGGGAAGGGCAGAAGAAGGACGGTTCATTTATGCCTCAAGCCACTGTTCGACCTCTCCAACCAGTTTGATTACTTTGTATATAACGGGTTTAGTGAATGAAACTATTGATTCCAGCCCTGCGCTATTGAATTTCCCCTGCATTTTTGTCTTATTGTGGAGCATCCGGAAATAAGCAACCGATGCCTCTGGTAAAACATCACCGTAGCCTCCTGCTGAAATAGGCAAAATGGGACCTGATAATTTTCTGACTTAGTTATGTCAGGATAAGATGTCAGCTGTCAATGTGTTCTCATCATCATTAGTTGTGGCTGATGTGAAGTGTACACCTGACTTACTGAGGTTTAATTTCACCGGAAAAGGTTGCCATTAATTATGATATTACAGCAGAATTTAACCTTGAGCGTACCGTTCAAAGAGGAAGATAAATATCAGGATAACCATTGCCAGTTGGTGGACCTGATCGATCTCGTAGACAAATACTGTTTTCGATGAGACTGTAAACCGAGTTGGGATGGTCCCGGGTAGGTTCCATTTTCAGTTAAGCGAAGCGGCGTAGTAAGACAGATGAGCGGGGAGCTGACAAGTGAAAATGCATATTTTATTTTTCACATGACACCCTGAGCCCGCTGCTGTATCCAATGGGTAACCTCTGCTCATCCTGCAAGCGTATAGACTTCAATGCTCTTTTCGAACAGGACATAAAGTGCTTTTACCTGGGTACCCTTACCGACATTGCCCGAAGAAAAATATGTTCGTTTTGCCGCTTTGTGGTACAGGTCACCAAGAGTGTATGGGCTAAGTGGAAACATAAGGTTTGGGAACCCTCTCGGTCAGCAAATATCAACGTCTGGGTAAAGACAACTCTCTGGGCTCACTATGGTGAAACAAAAGACTCCGACGCGCACTTCCGATACCGACCATCATTGGGAACGGATTGGGAGCCAGATGACTCTCAGAGAACTTCTTACGGCTCTCCCCGATACACGCTATGTGAACTGGACAGAGTTCGAGACTCTGGGGGTTTCAAATACTTCACAGACAACCTTAATGTGGATGTTGACCAAGTCCTAAGCAGGCGCACGATTCCTCCGATGGTTGATCGAACTCTGTTGAAGTCATGGATACAAGAATGCCAGTCAAACCACGCGCATTGTCTGATCGCTGGAGAAACTCAACAGGCGCTATTGCGGTCTACGGGAAGATTCAGGGTTATAGATGTCGAGACCCAAGGACTCGTCGTTCCGTCAGGAGACATCAGTTACACGGCCCTTTCGTATGTCTGGGGTGGTATCCTGCATACCAAAACGGAGATCGAACGTGTTGAGTGGGTAAACAGCCTCTTCGAATCGGAGACGTCAACCAGTCCGACAACTCACCGTCTTCGTGTCGAGAACCTACCAACTACCATTCAAGACGCAATCAAGCTGACAAGTCTAATGCGATGGAGATATATATGGATTGACCTGTTATGCATCCACCAAAACGACACGGCTGACAAGGAGGTATTGGTCAAGAAAATGCACCTCATCTACGAAGAAGCCTCCTTCACAATTGTTGCTGCAAGTGGGCAGGATGCAAATGCACCTCTCGTTGGGTTATTCAGTCCCCGAGTCCCTGAGTCAATTGGCGAGATTAAGCTCAAGAATGATTCCATCCTTATGACCCCTGCAAGGCCCCAATTGCCAGACCTTTTAGCCGAGACAGTGTGGGCGACTCGCGGTTGGACATTTCAGGAAGATGTCCTCTCAAGGTGCTGCTTGTATTTCACGTCAACGGAGGTGTTTTACTCTTGTAGAGAACATCTTAAGGAATACCCCTTGCCCCGCGAAACTGAATACGATGGTTTCGGTATTGGGAGATTTAACGAATGGAGAGAAAGCTACGTCCTGGAAACACGTCTCTCGAAAACCGCTTACCAAGCTGCTTCTCCCTGGAATGAGGGTTGGAACCGATTCGGTAAAGGATCGTCCTGTTTGCGCTCGAAGGCCACTGTTCTAGATCCAGGGAGTATCCCAGAGGAAGGCGCAGGACTTGAGACAAGGGCTATGAGTCTTCACGGGACAGAAGAGGCATGTTTCTTTAACTTCAAAGTCCAACACATACCAGAGAATGAAAGATTGAAGTCATTCGAGGAATATGCCAAGTTTGTGGCCGACTATAGCCAGGGGCAGCTATCAGACCTTGGTGATGTCGTAGAAGCCATGATGGGAATATTCAACAAGTTCAATGATACTCCCAACATCAAGGCTCACGGAATGATTGGTGGTCAATTGGAGTTGAATCTTCTTTGGGTACCTCTGAAAGAAACCTCGCTGCGGCGACATGAAGGGTTTCCTAGCTGATCTTGGGCTGGGTGGGTAGGCCCAGTTGTCTATGAGGTTATTGGGTACGGGTTATCTCGTTGGGTGTTTCGGCCACGTAAGTCAAGGTTCATGCCGGATCAAAGCGAGATACAAAGCTAACAAGTAAGCGAGGGCCTATAACAAAAAAGAAGAACTAACAATGCATTTTCAATTCGACATTCATTTTAGCACAGAATGCTCCCTTATTGCCACTTTGAAAAGGTGGAGACTATCGAATGGCCCTGACCCTTATCCTTCTGATCCACTGCCTGATCACTTGAGAAGCCCAGGAGTACTGAATATCTACACATACGTCGCAAAGATCTCCAGCCTCACTTACAAGAGTTCATCTGTCGTTCGAAAGGATACAACTGCGTTCAACGTCCCAATACTCGTTGCAAGAATCGATGACGACAATGAAGAAATCGCTATCATTCCAGACTTCACCATCACCTCTAATCCAGAAGGTGACTATATATTGGCCATGATCGGCAAAGGAGAAACGCGGGAAGAGACGGATAACATTGACTCTTCGGGACCCAGTTCAAGTTTAATGACGGAGTACATTGTACTTTTGCTCAAGAAGCGTGGAGAGTACTTCGAGAGAGTTGGGCTATCCGTTGCCCCTGCTGAGAGAAATATACCAGAAGAAAAAAGGCCTTCCCGTTGGAGTCGATCTTTGATGAACAAATTTGGCCTGAAAGATGTTGGTAAACCTAGGCTTGAGAAGAAAGATTACATTGATCCACCATCTTCTTGGGCTCTACGCTGGGTATTCTTAGTTTAACAAGTTTCATGCATTACAAAATTTCCCTTTCTTCGGAGTCTGAATGGGAGAAAAGTTGATGGACCTCATGGATGCAGAGGGTAAGGCTCAACGACGGTGGTGTGAGGAAAACAGGGAGTATTGGAGAGAGGATGATATTCCGAGTTGGCAGCGAGGACAGAACCAGTCAAATGGCAATCGGGGTGGTCGAGGCGGCCGAGGTGATCGAGGTGGTAGAGGGGGTTAAAACAAAGAGAAAATGGAGAAAAGCCCCTAGATGACATCTAAAAGTAGAAAACGTTTCAGTTTAGAAGCTACTGATCAGGGTTTATAATATGCATTTAAAACATAGTATTTGAGAATACCCTTACACTTTGATCTTTCTGATTCTTAAACTGACTGCTTGGCGTTTAATACTATTGAATCCGAGAAGCAGTGGGATGTCGGCATTGAATCACGAACTTGCGCTTGTCCAATCTATGATGTGGTCCTTATCAACCAGCTATTAATTCAATTGAGATATCATTTGGAGGGTTCTTCCACAATCTGCTGCGAAAAAGTCGTGCGTTGGGGTACCCACGTTTGTAACATCAATCCTAGATATGGCGTGCTCAAAAGTTCCATCTTAGATGCTTATCCACCTGTCAACTGCAAGAGATTGCACACCATCAGCACTCCAAATGAGACATGGTGTGGGAGCCAGGCAATAAATAGTGCGGGGAGGAAAAGCGAGTCATTTAAAAATTGATTGGGTTGCTTACAATTACCTACCTTGAGTCATATAATATTAATGTCTTATATGCTGAGCAACCCTTTTATATCTGCGTTCCTGACTGGATTGAGTCTGGAGTCGTTACTCGTTTTGACAACCTTTCTTGTATTGAATCACACAATATCCCAATAACCCAAAATGAGTCCTTATCTTACAAATGGTCGATCGCCATCACCCGATGAACCAGCAAAATTTGGTCCAGGCGTGAAGGTGGCTGTTATCGGTGCTGGCGTAAGCGGTATCTGCGCCGCCGCGTACCTCATCAGGGAGGGAGCCAATGTCACTGTATTTGAGCGATCCGACGTCACATCAGGTGTATGGCATTACGATCCCAAAACACCGACAACTACAGAGTACCCCAGCGAGAAGCCTTCTGCAGGTGATTACGTTAAATCATCTCCTGGACAATTCATACCAAATGCTACACAGGGCAAAGCAAAGAGCACGAGCCATCCCCTTGAAACAGAAGACCGTGAGGCCCTCGAGGTTGCCTTCTCACCTCCAGGTCCTGCATACTTTGGTCTAAGAAACAACATCCCCACAAGTCTGCTCTACAGCAATCTCGGTCCTTGGCCAAAGAATACCGAGGATATTACAGGCCGCGCCAACATCCAAAGCTATTTACAAGGACTCAGCAAAGAATTTGGAGTTGACGATGCAACTGTCTTTCATACAAGGGTCGAAGACGCAAAGAAAAGCGATGACGGCAGCCAATGGAACTTGCGGACGATAACTCTACTTAAGAGCGACGGCCAACCAATACTTGTTGAGCGAAATTGGGTATTTGACGCTATCGTTGTCGCTACTGGTCACTATAATCTACCGCGCATCCCCGACATGCCAGGACTGGCTGAATGGAAGACTTACTTCGGCGATACTGTTATACATACAAAGCAATACCGTCAACCGGAACGGTTCACTGGCAAAACAGTCCTTGTTATTGGCGGAGGGGCTTCTGCGTACGATGTCTGTCGCGAGGCGAGTGAAACGGCCAACAAAGTCATTCATAGCACCAGAGGGGGCGACTATGATCTGCCCCGATCGATGTTTCCCGAAAGTATAGAGCACGTTGGAGGGATTGATGCGTTCGTATTGGAAAAGAATGAGATAACTGGCTCAGTGAAGGGCCACGTCTTATTGAAGAATGGCCAGACGCTTGATGACGTCGACAGCGTTGTTCTGGCGACAGGGTATATCACTTCGTATCCTTTCCTCCAGCAATACCATCGCGATGATGTAGCTGTTGACAAAGCTACACGACATATACTCGTTACGTCGGAAGGAAACATGGTGCATAACCTCCACAAAGATATCTTCTACACAGAAGACCCATCACTGTCATTTGTCGGTGTACCTTACCACAATGTAACCTTCTCACTCTTCGACTTCCAAGCACAAGCGTTGGCTCGAGCACTGACAGGAAAAGCAAGACTCCCAAGTCGGGACTCAATGAGACAAGAATATGTTGCTATCAAGGGACGAGGTAGAAAGTTCCACAGTTTGGCGGGCGATGGTGAGGAGATCCAGTATGTGAAGGACTTGCTGGACTGGGCCAACTCAACTTTAGTTGATGGTCAGATTGAGCCTCTGGTTGGCCCTTCGAAAGAGTGGCTGGACGCACACACGTACTGGAAGGAGAAGATGAAACTATTGAGGGTAGCCAAGGGTGCTAAACCTGACGCACTATGGGCTAGACTTGGTGACCTAGCGAAAGTCTAGCCAACTAGCCACCTAAATGTATTTACAATTTTTACAGCCATCTGTATGATTTGATGATATTGAGAACCCAATTTCCGATTCGTAGAGGTACCCAAGAGTGATAAAGACTCGACAAGAACACTAGAAAGACCTAAGGCAGGACATTTATTCGGTCTGTTTTGTCTAGCTGTTTAATCTGTATACTTTGCAGGACTCGCTCGTCGTAAAATCTGAGACTAATTAACATCTGCAAGAGCAGACCACCTATCTTGATAGAAGTATAGTAATGTTGTCATATACATCTCGAGGAAAAAAAGAAGTAGCGATATTTATCTAAACCTCTTAACAATATCAGTTAAAGCAGTACTCTTTGAAACATGCCTTACATCCTTTAGGCAACTTCCCGTCCTGCTTCTTCATGATACCACACGCCAGGCACAGCGGCCAGTTCTTTTTACCACCGTAGTTACCAACCCCAACACCGTTATCGATCATTCCCACTGTTTCGTTTCGGAGATACTGGATCTTAGAAGTCGGCTGGCCGCTTGTGAAAGTATAATTGAAGTTAGGGATATAGATAATAGTAGCGACATCCTTCTTGTTACAGCCGAAGAAAACGGGCTTCTGGTTCAACTTCTTGGCCACAAAGGTCTCAGAAGCGGGAATAGTCGGCATACGCTTCAAACCCGCTGCCACAGCTGCTTTATAGGTGTTGAGGATCTCGGTACCGTCGGGGTAATTGTCCTTTGTATCGGCCGAGTTTTCATTGACGATAATCACGTCCACATCCGACCTGTACAGGAACGGCCAGATCGGGTTGCCCTGGTAGCCAACGCCAACACCACCATCTACAAGTTCCAGAGTCGGGAGAGAAGACACCTCGGGAGAGTTGCGGCGGCCCTGGAACGGATTGGGGATCAGGCCGAAACTCTGGCGCACGGAGACCTCGTTTTGTCCAGAGCCGAGTGGGGAAACCAAGGCGGCGAAATTCTCAACCAGTGTGGCAGCGGCGGAGTTGTTGGCCGCGATGGGTTTACATCCTGCTGCAAACACGTTGGATGATATTCCGAGCACGTAGGCGAGCTGGTCGTAGTTGGTAATGCAGCGCTCGGTAGGATGGCCGTTAGAGAAGGATGTCCCGATGTACTTGGAGACAGCAAATGCGCCAACGCCAGCGTCCCATGAGCCAAATTCGTAGGGATGGAACTCGTACTGCGTCGCGTTTCTCTCTGGAATACACGACCCAGTCTCGAGACCAAGAGCTGTGATGATTGGGTATGGTGCCAGGTGGTTCTTGAAGCTCGATGTCTGAGCGATGCTGGACATCGTGTTACGCACTCCCCCGTTGGGGCCGTCCAGCAGACCATACGCGAGTAGTCGCCCCCAAGGATCAATGATGGTTGGTTCAAAGCCAGCCTTCTGCTTCGCCTTCACATCTGCTTTGACCGTATCATAAACGGACTTCTTCTCAGAGGAAACGAGAATACGAGTGACGAGAAGGCTGCTTTCAAGTGCCTCTTCCCATAGGTCCTTCTGCAGCGAACTGACTGTTGGGTAGTCGTGGCTTGCGAGCGACGACAGAAGCCATGAACCGCCTGAGAGGCCTGCTTCGTAGGTGAGCGCTTGGTAGAGTCCACTGACACCTGTCTTAACTTTCTCACGCCCATCAAACGCCTTGACAACACCAGCACCGCTAAGCATAGCCCTGTATCCACCACCGCTGGACGTGAGAGCGATTACCGGGGCCTTTCCGCCATTGCCATAGCCATGTCCAGACCAATCTTTGATGACGTCATCGAAGCCCTTGTCGACGGATCTCAGCCAAGTCTTCAGGGCGGTAGAAGCCTTGCGATGTCGCTGAGTAACGAAGCTCGACTCCGAAGCGCTGACGCCTTTAGCATCTCTGACCAGTTGTGTTGATGGACATGATGCGTGCTTTGGCGCATAAGCAGATCCGGGTGTGGGAATTGACGATCCCGTAGCGACAATGGCACCAGACAAGCAACCGACGAGGGCAACGAAGGATACCATAACTGCTTCTCGGTAAAGGACAATTGGCACTGAGATCCTAAGACAACAGAGGATAGACTTCCATGGCGGGCAAGTGATGATATAATATATGCAAGGCTCCAGCACGTGTGGCGATCGTTTGGGCTACGAGATGCGCCATTTGCTTGTAGAGTAAACGCATTGGTCAACTCATCCTTGTAGTGTTGCAATCGCTAGCAAGTAGTTGGACCGATTTACGAACCTTCTTTTTCGGGGATAACGCGATACTAGTGTGCCGAGGTAGTAGCGGAAGTTGCAATAATATAGGGTTGAGGTATAAATATAATTACTGTAGTCTACCGTCTCTGGCCGTTGAATATATAACTATTCTACTGACCGTTCAATCTCGACAAAATGAATGCAGTGCCAGAGACCGAAGTTCATAACGGCGGGTCTCTGTAATACGGAGTAACTTTCGGGAGTTTCCAGAGACAAGGGTCGACTGAAATGTTGATCGCTATCCCTGGAAAAGAAACCCATACCGGACTAGTGCCGATTTCTAGTATCGGGACACTTGCCATATGGACGGCCCGCAGAACGCGGGGTACTCACTAGTTAGTCGTTGGTTTGTAATCTTCACATATCAAGGTTCCGTCAACGCTGATGTTACCGATCTCTTTGGGTTCCTGGAAATCTATCTGTCTGTCACCACTGCGTTGACGTAGGTCGATCATCGATACTGAAATGCCCAAGAGCAAGCTCAGAGGAGTGGACTATAACGTATGCCTTCTGGAACCCCTGTCTTAAACATAATGATCCCATGTCAGTGCAGTTCTTTCTTGCTGCGTCTTATCAGGCTGATATTAGCGCCCGAGGTGCTGATACGTGTGATCACCTCGTTATTTTCAAACGAGACCAAGTATGCAAATTTGGGAAGTAAACTGAAGCCCGGGACAGTTGGGAATCAGTTTAGTTTACACTGAGATCATTGATAGCTTCCCTAGCATATGGTTTACATTCTGAATCAGCGTGATTGAAAGCCTTACTAGTATTAATCCAAGAAGTATCGGCCACTTGTATAGTCTAAAAGATTGCCACGAAGGGCAGCTTCCGCGATAGCAACCCGTCCACGCTCATGAGGCCGACCTTCCGTTAACCACCAGTAGGCCGTCCGTCCAGTCCAATCCTTCACATGTATATTACCCTTAGCTAAACGAAGCAGAAGTTCAATCACATTGTTATCCCCTTTGCGCATAGTCCACCAGAAAGGTGATTCACCGTCCTTGTCGTTCTTGTGAATATCAACTTTTCCTGTTTTAAGAATCAGTCTTACCATATCCCTTCTACCCTGAGAGAGACACCGCCGGAATGGCGTTACACCATCATCGCCCTCGGCGAATAAATCTATGTCCCACATTTTGAGAAGCATCAGCGCCATTCTGGACGAGACGTCGTCCCAATCTAAAGCCAATTGCAAGGTTGATTCCGGCCAATCGTCAGTGGTGCTCTTGATCCCATTTTTCGGTTGTAAAATGAACCGTGTCAGCTCAAGATTCTCAGCTTTTACGCAACGCGTCAGGATATCTGATGGTACACCATCCCCATAAATGTTCTTGAGAAGAATGGTAGCAACTTCGGTTTCCTCGTAGTCGATGACATCAAAAAGAAGATCTTTGATGTCCTTTTCTGTCAAATCTCCTGATTCTAGGGAGGCTTTGGAGAGCACCTCCACAATTTCGGAATGACCTAAGTCCACCGCAAATTGTAGTGGAAAGTATCCCCCGGCATCTCTTACAACGGGTGGGACTCCAAGATTGATAAGAAATTTGACCACCGACACTAAGCCGTACCTTGTAGCAAAAGTAATTGCCTCTTCGTCTTCATCTTCGTCATCTCCATCATCGGGATACTGAAGATTGAGATCTTCCACCACACCGGAAGACCTGCGCGTATTGGCTCCTGCATTTAGCAAGGTCGACAAAATGTCACACACAGCCTTCTCATGATCGCTTGACCTTGACGCTCGAAGAGACTGCACTGCAAAGAAGACAGCTCCGTCGAGGCAAACCTTTCTTTCTATGAGATTCAACAAAAGTGGCTTGGAGTGACCAATAGCATAGAACAGGAGACCTCTCTCTGTCGTAGGATCTGCACCAGCTGCCAGCAGGCAGTGGATTGCTCCATGGGCCGTTGTCGACACAGCCACTCCCAAAGGTGTCTCCCCATCACCATTTGTTATATTGACATGACTGAGAAAGTCTGCTTCTTCTCCTCGCTGTCCAGGGTCAGAAGGCGTCTGGCCAGCTTGTAGCTTAGTTGATAAGTCCAGAAGCAGCAGCGCCAGGTCTTCTCGGCCCTCTCTTAGAGCAAGAAGTAGAGGAGTGTTGCCATCGGAGTCTTTGCTATCAAATTTGATCGTGTTATGGTTGAGATATATCTGTAGGGCGCTGAGTGACCCGATGGCAACAAGGATATGTGGAGCTGTGCCACTAAGGAAAGGCCAGCCCACTGGCGCATGCATACAGTCTGGATCCATCTTTAACCATAGAGATGAAAACATCCTCAAGCGATCTGGCTGGTGCCACTTAAAAAGTTCCAAGAGGTCGTTTTGCGTCGTGCTACATTGTTCCGCAAGGGCAATGTGCCTAAGGAGAAATGTGACAGCGTACGGTAGCAATGGAAATTTAACTGAGAGCTCGCGTCGTGATAGCTGGCTACTCTCCAGGATATCCTGCAGGGCAAGGTATCTAAGACATGACCTGGATATCTCAAAATTCCCCATCGCACCAACATGTTGAGAATCAGACGCGAAGTCGACTTGGATGAGAAAGTTCTGTTGGATGAAATCTGCAGCAGACTGGTGAATGAATTGTGCCTCGCGGTCCCAATCCTCGCCATCAGTTTCATATATTTCCCAAACCTCGCGGCTCTGGAACTCTACTAAACCTCGGGAAATATATCGGACCCGAAACTCAAAATCAGATATAGTATCTGAAAAGTTTGGATGAACCCTTAGTTCCGATGACGTTGTACAGGTCATGCCTTGACTAGTGGTGATTGCTTCTCGTAGTTCGTGAGCAGATAAGGGTCGTTCAGAGAACAACACCCACTGAAATAGCTTGACCATTTGGGCTCTCTCCTCACCCTCTACTCCACAGAGTATAGTCTGGTAGAGGTCCTGGAGGGTCTCGGGAATGATAGCAACCGCATGGAGGAGGCTTGCAGAGTTTAAACGACGCAGGACCCCATCGCGGATGATGTCTGTGACCAGAATAGCCCATTGAAAACCTCCTTGAGCTTTCGATGAGATATCCTTTTCGATCTCATGGCGCTTTTCGCGTAAACTCAACTTGTCCAGGAGATTTTTAACAACCAGTCTGATATCTTTGCCATTCTTCTCCTCAACAAATAGTGTTGTTATCGTCTCGAGCTCTAAGATAGGGTAATGTCTCGAAGAGAAACATATTTTTACCAAGCCTTGTTCTTCCTCGACCATGCTCATGATGTTTCTGAAGTACTGGAGCAGCTTCTTCGCATCATGCTCTCCACACTCGTCTAGTGCGTCGACATAAATCGCTACTGGATGGGCTTTAGTACCTTGGACAAGGACTTCTGACAGAAGTTCTTCGAGCTCTGATTCTGTCCAGACCCATCCGTCCTTGCGTTCGTATCCTCCGAAGCGCTCTTCTTGATATTTGAATCTTTTAGTCAGTTTTTGTAGGTAGGTAGGGAATGACTCAAGTAACGAGCTCAACAAGGCGCGAAGGAGGCCGAGAGGAGTCCTTTGTAGCAATACTCCGCGACCGTGGATGAAGAAAGATACTACAAGATCGATTGAATGTCGACGTTGCATTGCTCCGACAGCAAACTTCATTAGAACAGACTTTCCAGTTCCAGGAGAACCTTTTATCCAGAAAAGTCCTCGAGGGGATTTCAACCAAGCCTGGTATTGTTTGTCTTCCAGGAGCCATTCGCAGGTATCCTTGTAGTAACGGAGTTCGGCGTTTCTGTGGTCCTGTTCCTGAAACGAAAGCGACCTCAGGCAGCCTTCAGCAATCAGCACTACTCCATGCAAGTATTTTCGGCCATTCACGTACTCTTCTCATCTTCTGAGAGTGAGATGCTGGCTAACGAAAAGTCAGTTGCTGTATTCAACTCTATGACATACCCTAACTACCCACGGTTATGCCGAGTCCCTCTGACTGTCTGAGATTCCACCAAAAGGGGCTTTAAAGCATGTATCACTCGTTGGTAGACATTGTCCTCTCGGCTAGTGAACTTCACCATCTCGGAATGATTGCGATTGATAGGGTATTGTCGAACACTGCCACAGTTCGCTGAAGAGACTTCAACCAGTACCTCGCTAGGGCCGCTCATTTCCCATCTTCCCCCCGGTACCTAGACTCAAATTAGTACATTTAAGAGATGGAAGGCCCGTCAAACATACCTGCCGTGCAGTCAAAGACCTCTTCGTCTCATAGAATGCGACTACTTGAAGGCATCCCGCACCTATAGCACCACTAAATTCTCGTTGCAGTCGAGAAAGAAGGGGCGAGTTTTTCCCAAGGGACTCTAGAAGCGCTCGGTTTGGCGAATCCTTGACCATGGGCACGAGACACTCCACAGCAAGTCCTTGGTGAGGAACACCAAAGAACATGAAGGCTGAGAGCAAGTCAAGCATGGACCTTCCAAGCGGAGCAGGTTCTTGTGCTATATGAACTATCGTCTACACCTCGTGTAAGAACAAAAGCATAAACAGTGGTTGTGTAGTGTTCAACTAACCTCTTTCACCAGAAGGCCACCTAGGCTATGTGCGATGAAGACTATGGGTCGAAGACGACCTGAGACCTGACCCTCCATTAGACAACTGCGAAGTTTTCAACTCTGTTATGCCTTTGCTTACCTGGATTCTCTCAAGGTCAATTTGTAAAGACTTTGCCAAGTCTGTCAGGCTTTGGAAGGAGCGGCTATCAACAATCTTGGTGTCGTATCCGTAAGAGAGGATTCTCGCGTTTGGTGCGTCGACGGGTAAGCCGTCTCGAAGCCACACAAATGGTCCATCTTTTTGTTTAAATGACCCAAGTGCGTGGCCTCCAAGTCCGGTCACTGCAATTATGCTGATGAAGAGTCATTACTGAGATGTGCTGACGCATCGTTCTTGGTATCTTACTCGACGTGACAGTCATCAGACTTTGCACGCTGGAAAGGTGTAAACCCTCTAAAGTGTGTATCGAACACAATGGAATTGAAGTCCTCTCCATCTTCCAGGTGAAAGGTCCATTCGTCTTTAGGTTGGTCTAAGAAGCACGTTGGGATCTCTAGGAAGCTGAGTGTGGCTACCTTACTGGTATTGTCGCTTGGTGATACTGCCAGAGAATGGATATTGATGACAGCTGTGGAACCAAGATCCAGAGTTTGTTTGACAAGCTGTCGGATGTTGTCCTTCTTTTCATGATGAAGCGGAATACCTCTGAGTCTGAAATTCGTATGACTAGGCAATGGCATAGTCGGACTTGCTTTCTGCGATACGGGAGGGGACGAAATACTAGATAGAAAAAGCGTTAACATGGGGGCGTTGGGGCTAGATCAGGGAAAACCTAAAAACTCATACGTTGCTCATTGGAAATTTGAGGGGAAAGGCGATAGTGCCAGTTTGAAGCGGGCGGTTGAGCTCGAGAATGCCTTGTAAGAGAAGAGAGATCAGGCATCCATGCCTCATTGTCCTGTTGACCGGCGGTTAGGCAGAATTGCAACAAACTGTGGCTGAAGATAAGAGCCAATCACTGCACCTCGCGCGCCTCACTTTCAACTCTGGACACCGCCAATTTCTCAATGCCAAGAATAGTGTACACACTGAAGATAGACCAGCTAATATTGATGAGGGTAATGCGATACACTTAATTCTCCTTTTCTTCTCCAGGGAGCTATGTCAAGATTATTACAACACTAATTTAGATGTATAAACCACGGATAGAATACATGGACGTCTTTTAGAAACAAGCTATCTTGAATAGCAAAGTTCCGCTGCATCTAAACCCTGCAAGCCAAGAGTACTCTAAATCCAATCAGAAGGCTGAACAGAGAAAACTGCCTCGGAGATGGTGACTGCAAGCGCCCGCTCCCAATCTGTGTTACCACACTGTTTCAGCTGGTGTTCGTGCAATCCGGACCCAGGCACCTCCACAGCCACAACCCTAAATAGCTAATTATATGCGGTAGATCTAATTGACATGTCTTGCCGCCGTGGAACCACATGTAGGTGCGACGATTGGCCCGCGCTCATCTCGAACACAGATTAGTGGAAGTTACCGCCGCCATTGCAACGCGAAAGAGGAATGCCGCTCTGGTTCTTGATGCACATGGTAATAGCACCGGCAACCCAGCTAACACCCTCATAAGATCCCTCATCGTGCGAGTCAGCCATCCAAGTACCAATCTCTCGCATAGACCCAACGCAGCCTTGAAAGACACGTCCGTATCTGCGGTTCGTCCAGGGGTCTGGTAATGACAACACCTGTCTCCCCGCTGAAGACGGTGCCGCGGACCGTGACGGTGGCTTGAGTCGTCCAGGTGCGCGAGTAGTTGATACCAAAGTTGGCGCCGAGTCGGTCCTTAACGGCCTTCCAGTCAAGGCCTGCGCTGACAGTGACACCGTTGGAGGTGCTCCAGGAGCGGGCGACGCTCACGTCAATACCGTTACGGCCTGCGCCGATGACGACGGGGGACATCTGCACGTCCCAATCGACAAAACGCTGAGTGGTATCAGTTACGTAGGCGGTAGTGCCATCGCAACCGCGTTTTTCGACATCACGGGTGGCAAGAGCCTTGGCCTCTTTGAAAGCCTTGGCTCCAGCCTCCAGGAAGGCGTGGTCGATCTCGGGAGTCTCGGGGCTGACGCCCTGAAACTCAAGAAGCTTCTCGTAGACGCTGACATGAACGACTTCCACTACAGCACGTGTTAGTTGGCGGCTTTTATGAAAAGTCGGGTACAGAGTGGGACTTACTGCGGCCACTGCCATAGAGGATTACTTCGTCTTGCTTAAGAACGTGCTCGGGAGTCCAGACGGTCGAGTTGAGGTCGCGCTCAGTCATGAAAGGAACAGCATTGGCAACAGCGGCCAGGCCGAGAAGGATGACCTTGGAGGGGATCATAGTTTGATTTGGATAGTTGATGGAAGTAGAAAGAGAGGTGATTGTTTGTTTGGGTTGAAGAGTTGGTTGGAAAAGAAGAATGTCCAGATATGCCTGAGTCTTTATACTTTCGATCGTCTACTGCAGAACTGCCGTGCTTATCGGGCTTCGTATGAAGTGAGAATCATCTGGTCGAGTCGATCCACAGAGGTAGCTGTGAGTGATGATACTGAGGCGGGTCAGTCAAAGTCTAGACTCATCAAGGTTGACAGACCATTTGCCCGGCTATAAACGCCCGCCGTTGACACTATCACTAAGCAACCAGGATGTTGACTCGAGTCAGCACCTTGAACGGCACGTGGCAAGTGCCGAGTTCTTGCTCCATTAATTAATCTTTGTGCGTTTTAGGCTAGCAGTTCGCGACAAAATGTCACTATCTAGGCCCGAGCTCCCAGCCTTACCCGTACCGGATACAATGTCAACTAGGGTCTAATTTCCAGAACTTCCCTACCCCTGCAATCATTTGCCGTATCGTGCCTGAAATTCAACTGCCGTGGCTCCGTGCCAGATATAATCGCGGTGAGTGGTCATTGTATATCTTATCCATTTTGCCTAATTTGAATTGTTTCTAGAATTAGGTTAGAATCTTGACGGTTATGAGACTATTTTCTGAGATTACTCGGCATATCGGCATTGACCCTTGCTGAGCCTTATCAACGGTGGCCGGACGTTGCTCTTTGTTATTACTTTCGAGAAGGCCTGATGAACTCGTTGTATAAGCAATTAGCTTGCAGATGTATTATGATATATAATTCGTCCCTTTCTCATCCCTTCTCCTCAAATCCCAACATTCTATCAGTATATCATTTAACACAAGACTTCATCATGCAACTCATTGCCGCTACCCTTCTTGCTCTGGCATCTGTGTAAGATCACTCTCCTACTCACCCCTTTCCTTTGCAGTCTACTAACACAATCATCACAGCGCATCCGCTAGGCTGCACAGCCAGGCCGTTTGTGTCACGAATCGCCATTACTCTCAATCTGGAGGAACCCCCTTCAGCGTCAGTTACAACTGGAACGTGAACTACGAGATTCTCCCCGACGCCACCAAATGCGCCTGTGATTACTACAGAAGACGCAATACTGGCAATAAAAAATGGGACAAGTGCCCTGACTGTTGGTTTGTAAGAGATCTCTTCACGCTACGGTGTTGAACGGTTACTGATTTAGAGAAAACAGGACGGTCTTGTTTGTCATTCTGATGACTGGCACATCGGCGGCGATGAGGTAAGTAACGCGTGGCTGCATTTCTTCTAATTAGGTCTTAGTGTAAACTGTTTTGCTGACTTTAACAATAGATGACATACTATTGCGAGAATAAATGCGGTGCGCAGGGCGCTGAAGCTAATTAAGGAGGAGGATTAGCGGACTGGGGTAGATTGTGGAAGAATAGAGGAGTGGCTGCAATTGTTCCAGTAAATGGTTAGTTCCAGACGGTCGATACGCGACAGTCATATTACTCGATCTCATTTGTGGCAAGTTAGTGATTTGTGTAATTCATTCTATGATCCTGTTAAGTCTCTATCCAGAAAATGATGGTGGTGAACATGTACTACATACAATCAGTTCACCAAGATATTTTTTCCCGTTCATGTCGATATAAATAAAGTTATTAATACAATATCAATTTTGCTGGTTAAGTAATCGATCAAAGAACCGCTTTTTCACTATATGCTGAAGTTCAGTATACCCATTGATTTCAAGAGCTCAAGGGTAAGCGGAAGACGGGTTAACATAGACCCGTGATCCAGGCTCCATGCCTCTAGCGTCGTGATTGGCTAGCTCGGACTCACTGCAGCTTCAGATCCGACATATCGCCCCACAATTCTTATCGCTTTAAATTAATAGTAAGATGATGCCAGAGAGGGCGGCTTACATCCATCATAATTCTTTTTCGTCTTCTGTCTGTAAAGTCTAGAAGATAACATCTCGACTTCTCAAAATGTCCAAGCCTGCATCAGCACCAGTGGTAGAGTCCCTTTCTCTCTCTACCCCATCTGGAGATCTCGAGCTGCTGAGCTGCATTTCTTCTGAAAGTCAGAAGTCGCCCATATTATGCCTCCATGGCGCGTTTTGTTCTGCTGAAGATTACCGCAATTTCCTTCCATTCTTTGCATCTCACGGATATCCTGCTTATTCACTATCTCTGCGTGGCCATGGTAAATCATGGGCGATGTCGTGGGTAACACGAACTCTGCTCACATCATTGGACAACTATGCCGAGGATATCATGGCTGCCGCATCCTTCATCAAGGAGCGACACCCTGAAGCACCATCAATTGTACTTGTTGGTCATTCCTTTGGTGGTGGACATATGCAATACCTGCTTGCGCAACAATCCAAAAATAACTCGTCGCCTATCAAATTCGGTGGCTTGGTTCTATTGGCTGCTGCGCCTCTTTCCGGTGGTGGAAAAGAGATCATGGCCAATTGGGAAAGGGTGGAGGCTCCTAATGGTTACAAGTATCCATGGAGTCCCCGTTCACAGCTCGACACATCGGACCAAGCTCGGGCAGCATTCTTCCAACCTGAAACACCCGAAGAGACTATCACAGGATGGTTGTCTGGTTGCAAGACAGCAAATGAGGGCATTCGGACAGGACTTAGCGTTTTCTGGCCCTTTGGAACAGCAACTGATGTTTTGAAGACTCTTGTCGGGATAAAAGACAATTCTGGGCAATCGCGCAAGGTGTTACTTATTTCTGGATCCAACGACTGTTTAGTAACGCCTCCTATGGTTGAGGAGAATGCTAAAGCATATCGGACTGCAGTGGAGAAATTGCCGGGAAACCTGGAGACTGGTGATAATAGTCAGACGGTTACCAGTATATCAATCCCGGGATCAGCTCATCACTTGATGATGGATATTGCCTGGGAGGATTGCGCGCTTAGGATTGTAAACTGGATGGAGGGATGGAAAACTGAAAGGTTTTAAAACAATCGTACCACCAGCTGTATTACGGTGTTGTTTTGGTTTGAACGTCTGGATAACTTGTTAAGCATCTCGAATGATAGCACTACGAAAGACAAATTTATTAAGCTTAATAAATATAAAATACAAATATCCTAGTTGATAATAAAATATCAAAGAGACAAGGAAGACATATAAAGGCCTATTACCGAATGAACCTGTTTTAGTCGTAATTAGAGATAAGCACAGTTCAGGCAGTGCTAAGCCAAGTCCGGTCAGTGCATGCATAACCATCCTGCATAATTACCAGCCACATACCTCACCGTTGTCTCAGTAGCATCAGGCCATGCTGACTGCGGGGAACTCGCATACGTGAAATTCAATCGGCGCGGTGGAAACCAGACCTCCAGGCGATTTGCGGAAGAGCCGAGGAGTCAAGTCACAAGATAGCGAATGACATGGAAGCAGTAATTCGGACCCACGTATCGAGGCCCGCTTCGCGGTCCAGGTCGTACTCATGGCGTCCGCGGCCAAGATCGTATTCCAGGCGTCCGCGGTCAAGATCGTATTCCAGGTCGCGATCAACAATCGTCTCATCACGGTCATACTCACCAGATGGACGCTCTACAGCTCGCTCTGCGTATCCGAAGAAAGGCAGAACACGCATCCCAAAAAAAAATAGTTTCTAGGCAAGCTATGATTGATCTCGGATATCTTTTTATCGAGGAAGGGAATACCTTCGTTATCCAGAAGGCCCTCGGGCAAGACAACATAGATGAGTTGCTCGCTCTGAGCGAAGAGTATGGACAAAGCGACGAGGACAGCCCTATACAGTATGGGATCAGCCAAATACCGTTCAATGAAGAGGGTGATACCTTCAGCCCAGGAAACAACAGAGTTTCAAGCAAGCGGCACTGGGCGAACCAGGTCTTAATCTCCGGGGTTCTAGGCTTAAATAACAATGGTCAACAGCAGTATACCGAGCCTACGAGCACTGATGGACAAAATGCATGGACGAACCCGAAAACGCTGTTGCAGGATGACAATGCTAATGCAGAGCTATTCAACATCCATTCGGCAGAATACTGCCAAGACCAGACCGGATCTCACAAGATCACGCTACTATGTCCGAGCACCCCCCGTGCGCCAAACGAGAATGCTAATCTGGTTAAAATACGCTGGTTGTAAGTGTAATGGAACTGGTTTGCTAGAGATCTCTAGTTAACACGTTGTGATCTGCTGAAAGGCATCTAACAGGTACTCCTTTGATAAGAACTCTTGAGGTAGGATTGCAACCCCATGTTTGAATTTGTCATACTCTCGATCCTCATCATCTGATATAGAATCTTGTCACGGATTGCCCTTACATATCAAGGCAGCTCAAATCAGTCGCGATCGCCGTCTTACTTGAAGTGGGCCGCCATTGTTCCATCACTTCTGTATCAAATCCCCAAGTCGAGTCAGGAACCATTGTGCGATATGTTGGTCACGCCACCAACAGCCCTGAGCTCTATGGAAGCGAGTCTGTCCATGACACACAGGCCGTTGTGTTCATATCATCACCGTCTCTGGCTGTACCTGCACGTCTTTCCTCCACAACCTTAGGTCGTGAAGGTCACGCCAAGACCCTTCTCGAATTCCTGTACGGTTATGAAGCTGGAAGCGTACGACAGCCACCGTTTGGTGCTCCCCGAATCAAGGAACATGGCGACAAAGCTCCAAGAACTTTGCAAGTGCCAGAAACATGGTTCTTACTGATCGGCTCTGGTACTTGTTCCAATCTTCGGCTCATGATGGCGTTCACTAACCAAGGTCCAGATATCCTGATCAGTTCGTCAGAGCTGTCCTCACAAGAACTCGTATGCAACAATATTACTGTTGATCGAAAGTTCATGAGATCGACACCAGGAATCTATACTGTTAGAGTCGTTGATCAAGCTCGAATGTGCAAGTACCATATCGTAATTGAACGGGATTGCAAATACGCTGTTTGTCTTATCACCTTCCCCTCAGAAATCTGACTAACGTCTGATCGATGGAAGGATTTCATGAAGCACGCCGCAGGGCTCGCCCAAGATCGTGAAATAACTGCAGACATGTATGTTTTGATTGACGAGCAGCGGCGTACCATCAAACCCTCCCACTGGCTTGACTTAATAGCTTCGGGAGAGGTCGAAAATCGCATCTTCGGGCTACAAAAGAATCTAAAAGACACTTCGCCACAGAACAAACGAGAATTTATTGCCCTCTCTGCAAGGCTTCTTGGAAGTGGAAACTCGCCTGGTGATGTTATTTCTGCTGGCCGCCAGTATGCAAAGTACTCCGAGTTTATGTTCTTTATAGGTATGCTAATACTTCGGAAAGGCTCCAGCTAGAGGACAAACATTGCCAATCTACACAGACAAGAGATAAATTGGCTTTGATTAGAAGGCCAGATAAGGAATTAGCGACAGACCCCGTTGTCAGTCCAAGCAACGACGAAAAAGATTATGATGATCGAACGGAGTGAGTGATTCCTAGTGGCTAGGCCAAAGGTCTCGTGAGTCTGTTCAGCTTACCCTAACTGTTGCAAAGAGTGATCCACCTACCAATTATGCATGAAATTCAACCTGCGGTGCTAGTACAGGAGAAGGGAGAGGTAAGCCCAACCAGAAGTATTTGAAGGCCATTGCATAACACCTGAACCTTTGCAGATCTCTCACAGCTCTAATGACGATTACTCCACACGAGCTACCGATGATAAACCGTCTACGAAGCTGAAGAGCTTGAGCATGGTGCTCTATACTGGCCCAGAGAGACAGTGGGAGGCTGAGGGTCCCGAAGATACATATAAAGGCCCACTACAGGACGTTCATGATCCCGAGCCTAATGCGAGGATATTAAACTATCGGTTTGTTGCAAAGCCTAATCGGGACGATGATGCCGATTCGCTTGATGGTTCCCTTCTAAAACAAGAAGCGGCATCTGATGTCGATTCGGATGTCGTGCCTGGCAATCAAGAGGAGGGTTCAAAAGCTACTCACCTCCATCAACCGCCCACTTCAGCTGCTACGGTGCAGGCTGTTATTGTTCCATTCCTGACCTGGCGACTGAGCTGGGACACTGATGAACGAACGCTAGAAGAGAGTGATATAGCTCTGATTCAACTCTTGAACAAGATACATAGCTCACTTGCCGATAGTGGATTCGGAAAGTACTATTCGGACTCATTCTCTTGTACGAGAGAGGATGTAGTAAGAAGACTGCAGTCGTTTTCTCCAATCCCTAATGTGGATGTTTCGTCATCGACGAATCAGAGAGGCTCCCTCGCAGAGAGCGCCAACAGCCAGTATCAAAATTTGTTCAACTTATTAGATGTCATTCTCTCACTTTTTCTTCCTACGTCAGGGAGCTCCTCTGCTCATCCAATATGTAGCCGTTTCTGGGGCACAGTGGATCTAATACTGCGTGTAAGCCATTCATTAAATGCTGTGTCTTTATTAACTGACACCCTCGGCAGCAGATTTACCTTTCCTCAGTATCATCACAAGACTTTACACCATCGACCTGGGTCACAGTTTCACCACTGATCTCATGTCTCAGGAAAGCCAGTGACGAAAACCCTTCGACAGAGTTACCTTCAGGTGGATGCAAGCATTGTAATGAGCAGCTAAAATACTCCTCGCCGCATAGTGCTCTTAACCATATACACACAGATCACCTAAATTGCACTCACTCCTCTGGAGGGCCTAGGATTCTGGATGATCCTTGCCTAGGATGGGTCCAATGGCGCGGCTTTGGACATGGCCAAGACAAGAGGGTGATGTCGACAGTAGCCACACTCATTGGAAGTTTGACTGAGATCCGCGACAAAGCTCAAGATATTCACATTTCTATAAGTGGGCCTACAACTGACAGTAACGCAGCTGAGAGCCGGCCGCATCTTCTACGCAATTTGGTACACTGCTTCGAGGGTATTGTTGGTAAGCTAGTTCTGACTGCGAAAGAGCTATCTTGGATGAATCGGACGCGTTTACGGTTCGCCACAACGGATAATGATCTTCCAACGCCAATCCCATTATCTAAGGTCCGAGAACAATGCAGAGAGCTAGAGGGGGCCTTACAAGAGCATTTCAAATTGGCCAAACGAGATGTCATGGTTCTAGGTACTACCCATGGTGATGTCGACCGCCTAATCATATCCCCTGTTGGTTCAGAGTTCTTGTTATGCACTTTGCTCAGTAACCTTCAGAATAACACTATTCTACAGGGCACTGGTCAAAATATGGACATCATCAAGCATTACCGCAAGATCTCGTCAGGTCTCCGCTTTAGCGCTTTACGGAATCCTAAGAGACAGAGGTTTCTGGAGATCTCAGCCCTCGAGGAACAATTGGATGCCTTGCGGGACATCCTAGAGGTACAGGGGCGTCTAACCGAAGCCTATAGAACTATTCTAGATCCATACTTCTTCAGGATCAGTAGTACTGACTGGGCCTACGTTAAAGACCGAAAGGCCATGTATCCACTGGAAAAGACCCACCTCGACACACAAGCACGCAAGCTTGCAGAGGATAGCAAAAACCTCGAGGTACTTCGCCAATTTGCGCAGTCCACCAGGCATGATATAAAGCAGACTATAGAAGTGCTTGAAGAAGGGCATGGGAAAGCCATCCGTGTTTTCACATTAGTCACGTTGTTCTTCCTCCCACTGTGGGTTTTCTAGTGACTATTTTGCAAATTCCACGGCATGAAGGCGCTAATTGTTCCTCAGTTCCTTCGTTACGAGCTTTTTTGGAATGAATACGACGGACATAAGGAACACAGAGTGGGATCAAAGGATTTTCTGGTCGTCGGCAGTACCCGTGACAGCGCTGGTCCTGGCTCTAGCTCTTGTCTACGGATACAAATGGGAAGAGGTCACGGAACTCTTCAAGAAAACGTTCAGCAATGAGGATTTACAACGACTCCATGATATCTCGGAGCAGGATCTCATACCGCTAACAACAGAAGCGAGTGCTGAAAGCAGAAGGATGGCTCGCCCTCAACCAGTATCTACTCATCGCACGCCTTGGATTCATGGATTGGCCTACGTGAGAAAGCGTCAAAAGTCCAAAAACAACAAGAACGATGTTCGGAGACAGGAGACATTTGATAGTCTATTAGCTTAAGCCTTTTCAATACATTACTTGAGGATCAGAGTTATCTCGATGCTGAAGAAAAAGCTTTCGTCCATGCTTATCCTTTATGAACGCGATATCTGTCGAACTTATAATCTCATCCAGTGACATTTCAACTTTCATCCACCTCAAACCTTGTAGCCAACCGCCACTTAAACATACCAACTCGACCCCAGATTCTCCATCCCACATGGGCTTCTCGACGCGATAATAAACACGAGTACCCATCTATATAGAACGCGCACTCAAGTTGTCTACTCAAGATTACATCACCAAAATGCCAATTTACATTACCCCTTAAAAGTCATGATAGTAAGTCGGTCTCAAAGTCTAATGTGTGAGCTGATAAATATGCTTTATTAGGTACTGTTTCTTAGCCTCAAAGTTGCGCTCGCATGGGTTTCTGGAATACTGTTCTAAGACTCTCGGAAATGCACTCAATACATCAATACATTCTTATGTAAGGTGCCCAGTCACTTATACATCGCACGAACTCTCTGGACTCAACAAAACGCTGGAGGACAGATCCGAAATTTGAAGATGAAAACTTTACCATTTTCCGAGTGTAAATAACGAGAACTTTTCTTCCACATCCTCCTTCTCTCTTCTCCTTCATCATCTACCTTTGCTTCCGGAATCCACCTCTACCCTCACACATCTAAAAACCTTCAACTCGATCACCATAAACATCTATCATCATGTGCTGCGGAGAATCATCATCAAGCAAGCCCCAGCCTAGGCCCTACAAGACGGTGGGTGGACGACAGGCGGAGTACGATGAACAGCGCAAGAAGCGAACATGGTATCATAACCCTCCTCCAGAGATGGAGGAAGGGAAGTTAAAGGCGATCCAAAAGGAGTTCCTGAGACTGCGCCTCGAGGCTGAGGCCCGGGGCGAGATGAAGCCGCTCCACCGTCATTAGTTCTTGTGAGTCACCCCACTTATGTCAGTTGATGAACTTCATTAACAGAGACATCCAAGGACCGACCCAAGAAGACACAGCAAATTTGAACCATTATGCAACCGATGGCTCTTCTTGATCGGGTTGCAATGTCAGCCAAGGATGGACTTGGGACCAACTATTATGCAGGAACTTACTTTGGAGGATATCAGGGAGATCCGGATAATCTCAAATCTCAATAGTTCCTAAATTGAAAGTATTTTTCTAAAATTGCTCTGTCTAAACCGTCTGCTAGTAGAGTTCGTGCATTTCCCGTGAGCTATGGAAGGCCTCAATGAGAAGGAAAACCATGATAGTTATTGGATGTAAAGTTTATGCCAGGGCGGGTCGCTTACTTGTCTCCTCCACGCAGTTCAAAGTGTAAATGGTGGGGGAGTGGATTTAACATACCCAGGTGCAGTGGATCCACCAAGAGCCCGAAAGACCTCCAAGACATGCAGCCAGTGACAGGCGGAAGTTTGTCCAAGCGAAGCTCTCAATTGATGTATGACTGGAGGGACGGTAGACCATTTCCAGGTTCTCAAGAGATAAGCAGTACATCTGACAGCATGAATGCTTTGTAATCCCAGGGCGGAATATGCATGCATGCGGCAAAGTGTGAGAAGGATCTTTCCAGCTTACAATCTTTATTGAAACCATCCCGACATAAATTATTGAGTAACATCCCCGCCGTTTGCACCAGGCTGGCGTCGATTCTGACTAAGCTCCCAAACAGGAAGGCATGGAAGGATGCGGCCCGACCCTTTAGCGCACCCTTTGGTGTTTTTAGCCTGTTCTTGGCCACGAGGCGGACGTAGCAGTTCCATAAGCGGATGCAACGGGGACGGCCAGTATTGCCGAGATGTATCTCGGGCCTGATCTTTGCTGAGATGATGCTATGTAGGATTCTGCTGATTACGCTTATTGCGCTCGTCCCTCTTGGCTGCAGCTACAGATGCCAAGATTCGTATGGTGGCTAATCAAAAAGAGAAAATGCCGTATGGAGTGAATCCATGGCACCGTACAGGGTGGCTATCTGACCAATTGGATGTCCTTTGACTCATCATCCGAACACGGGTGGTAGCCATTTCCACAGACCCTTTGTATCTTATACTATACCTTTCCCAGTCAGATGTTTCGAGCGCGACCCTCTTTGTATCCAGGCTAATTACTACCCTTGACTCAATTTGGCATTTCGGCCATTGTCATTTGATGATACTATCATGTCCTTTGATCCTTTGCCTTTGGATAACTGTTCCGGGTTGAAGTGTGTATAATCGCCATCCGCTGTGCTAGTACGCAATAGCTCACACGGCTGCAGGAGCGGGGAGGAAGAGTGGATTCATATCACTGATCTCCGCGAGCGCAAACGAGTTCAAAATCGAGTCTCACAAAGAAACTATCGTAAGTGGACACATTAACACTGAAATAGAGCAGGTCAAATGGGGTCTTGACTAATAGTGCTTTACAGGCAGGAGACTTAAAGCCAGAATCCAGACGTTGGAGCGGGAGAGACATGCTTCGCGTGCAATCCTTGGACTGGATACAGAGGTCTGTCTATTCTTTGGTTATATATACACACATTCTGACGGTAAACTACAGGCCATTGATCCTTCATTCCAATCTCTCCATGGTTGTCACGTTTTCTCGACACAGCAAGGTATGGAACATCATACAACAAGTGGAGCACCGCTTTCCATTGCTCCATTCCAAGCGGGGGCTTCAACTCAATCGGCAGATGAGCTGTTCGATAGCTTGATGCAGACCACGGCATACTGGTCAAAACCATCTATCGACAGCAAGGACCTGGACAGTTTCTTCAACACGGATTCCACAGGTACAACCTCAACCCCTAAATTACTAGTGGTCCTGACTGACCTGAAAAATAAGGCTTCGGCGGAATGTCCGGAGATGACTCTAGTGGAGGCAGCGTATCTTCCCTTCCTTCTCTTCTCACACCTAACTCATCAATGTTCGCTTCTTATAAGACTCTTGCCGGCCAAAGGCCTCTTCCTATTTCATACCCGATTGGGCAACAAGACGAAACAACATCGCAGGCACCTAACCAACCCGATCACCCATCGAACAGTCCATATGCCACCAAGAATGGCTCGAATCTTGGAACGGCAGAAGCGAGCCCGCCGACATCGTCGCGGCACTTGACAAGCCTGGCTCCACTATCTGCTTCAGAGGGATCAAGCGAGGCGTTGTCAAGAGGATCTTCCGAGGAGATCTTTACACGTATCCTCCTTCTAATGAAGGAAGCAGGGTTTGAGGACATGGACGCTAGTAAGCTATATTTATATCATCTCTCCCAGACCTCGCATACTGATTACCTGTAGTGATTCAGGCTTACTACACAGCGAAATTCCGTTATGACTCTGTTGCCCATTGGGCTCAGAAACGCAGTCGCGTGAAGAGACTTGGCCCTCTTCTTAGGGACTTGAGCCGTGATGCAACGACCTGGTCCACAGAAGAGGCGACGAATTATCAGGAGGCTATCTTAGGGATAGCAGATGGGATGTGCAATCTGAGTGTAAATGATGATACTGGTTCACCCCATCCAGAAGTATGAAAGATTTTTGACTAGACTAGATGAAGAAGGGCTTTACTGCAACAGAAATTCTCACTAGATGGTATCCGCATGCTTGTCAGTATATTCAGTCATCATCATATTTAAAGAACCTCTAATATTATCCTTCCAACGGTGTCAATCTTGCCATGACACCATCCGCCGGCGCTGCAGAAATAGATCTGACAACTTCTAATTTCTTCTTCGGATCTTGCAACTCCATCTTGAACCTTGAAGCTAAGACTGCTACCAAGCAAAGAAGCTCCGATCTGGCAAAACCTTTCCCTATGCACCCTCTGGATCCTTGCAAGAATGTGAGATTGGCATAATTACTATCTGCACCGCCACTGTTTGCTCGGCCTTGGCCCAACCAGCGCTCAGGGCTGAACCTCCCAGCACCTGGACCCCAATGAGATTCTTCGAGGTTGGTCGCGCCAGCTAAGATCAATAAAGTTGTGCCTTTCGGGATGAATGTACCAGCGAGAGAAGTATTAACCCTTGCCTCTCGTACAGTAGACGGTACAGGTGGGTAAAAGCGCAGGACCTCGTTGCAGAATGCGTTGAGATAGGGCAGGCCGTCGATATCTTCGGCGGTTACCGGGCCTGAGGAAAGTTTATCGCGTACCTCGTCTCGTAGCCTTGTCTGTATTTCTGGATAAACACATAGAGCATAAACCGCCCACTGTAGCGAGGCAGCTGTAGTTTCGTGTCCCGCTACGAGGAAGGTGATGATCTGGTCGACCATGTTCTCCTCCGTGAACACACCGCTTGACATAGTGAGGGATGCTATGTCTTTGCTTCCGTCTTTATCCTTCGCCAATCTTTCCTTGGTGTCAGCAACGACCTGACGGGCATATCCCCGGATATAACTCGCGGCTTGCTTCGATTCGCGGTTCCATTGGGTAGGAAGTTGGAAAAACATCTTGAATCCGAAGGTGAGCATGGAGAGAAGAATGAGTATTCTGTTCCAAAGGCTGGGTCTCATGTTAAGTTTGTGGTACACCCGATGAAACTCCGTTTTTGGGTCCTGGACGGAGTTAAAGTCATGCCCCATGACAGCAAGACCAATGATGTCCAATGTGGCTCGGCCCGCCCAGTCACTGACTTGGATCGTCACCGAGTTCGATCCGGCCTGTTTCTGTTTCTCAATTGCATCTGCCATCTCAATAGACTTGGACAAGAAGATGGGATAGAGGTCCTTGATGTGACGGTATGCCAAAGCAGGCAACAGACCCCGGCGTTGCATCTAGCTGTTGTTAGAACTTGGTCCAAGCCACTGGTAACAGCTGATGATACCTTATGCTCATCACCCTCCGAAACAAGAACACCATTTCCCGTAAACCGCTCCAACTTGACCCTGAGCGACTCTGATTTGGGGAAGTCATAGACCTTCGGGCCCATCATCTCGCTGAGCGCCTGCGACCCCACGACCATAACTCTTTCAATATTTCCAGCCATGTAATATCGAATGAGCCCACGATTTGGAATGTCCCTTGTCCATTTACGCGCTTGCTCATAGTCCAGGCCAATGGACTTTGAGTTCCCTTTCAGTAATGATCTCTTCTGTTGACATTCTTCCAGTCAGATATCCAGTCTCAGTTCCATCGCGAAGCGAGCTTACCTTGGGTGTGGGAATATGCCGGATTGGGGAGAAGTAAACAGGGTATAGAGTGCAGAGGTACAGGACTCTCAGGATAATCGCCAACACGACGAATCCGGAAATTGTCCCGATGAGCGACTGCATAATCAAATATCTGGGCGCAAAATAGTCCACTAAGAACGCTGTGGCTACAGCCACTGTGACCCATGATGACAGCATTGAGTTCGTATTCGCGTTCAGATCGCTTTGGCCAAGATAGAGCGCTATGATGTATTCTATTGTATAAGAGGCCTTCTGAACAAATCTTGCGCCTTGATATATATTGTGCAAAGATATATCTACTTAACTCTATCATTACTTACTCAATATCGGATGTCCTCGTAGATAATTCTGAATTTACTGGTAGTATCAAGCGTGGAACAGTAAGGGAAACTGTCCGATCCATCCGATGGATCGATGTAGGAATAGGGTGGTGTTTTCAAATATTACTAAAGCTTGAGTAAGTTCAATGGACAGCTCTGATTACTTTGCAGAATCCCATATGCACCTCTGAGGCTGACATGCCGTCTATCCTTGATAATGCAGGCTTACACCTCTAAGCCCGAGTCGCTTTGACGTGAGTCAGGGATCTGCGCTCACCTTACCTTTTACGAATCAGTACTGGGCATCTCCTTTTACGTACTGATAGCACGTGGAGACAACTTCTCATGATCGATGCTTGGCTGTATAGAGATCGATGGATGAGAGTAAATAAGAAGTATCCGAACTAAATATTTGCCAGTTTTGTTTACTCACAAATCACATATCTCTGCTAATTAACAAGCTATTCTTTGCAACCCAAAATGGCAACCGTCGAAGAGAGACCATCCCCAGCGCCCATTGGAATTCTACTCCAAGAAAGGGATCAGCCAATCGCAGCAGCCGTGATTCACAAGGGCCCTCATGTCTGGACAAATGAGCTTCGGAAGAGTGGCCTGGCCGAAGCAACACCCTCGACAGTCCCTCTTACCAGTCTTCCCATCTTTCAACCCAGAGAGACGAAGACTCGTGAAGAAGCTTTTGAGATATCTTACAAGAGGGCTCAGATCTTGAATGAGCATTATGGTAAACGATATAGAAGTCTATCAGTTACGAACTCTGGTCTAATTATGCTAGGCCTTACCATCGATGATATCGTCAATCTTACACCCAAGTTCTTCGACATGCATAAAGATGACATCATTATCAGAGATATTGGTTCCCACGCTCTGCTATCTATCCAGCATAACTTAGTTGCGGGAACTCTGGCGCCATTTGCCAAAGAGTCAACGCAAGTACAGGAACTTCTAGACCAGGTACTAGCGTTCAAGGTCTCGTGAGTCTCCACCCCAAGGATCCATCGGTGAGTCACTAACAAATTGCAGGGCAGGCTTCATGTTGACAGAGATCGGACATGGTCTCGATGCTAAGAACTTGGAGACAGAGGTCAGACTGCAGCCTGACGGTAGCTTTATTCTTCACACCCCTCGACCTGATGCCTCCAAGTAAGATACTCCCGTTCGCAACAATTATCACAAGTAATTAACAACATGTAACAGATTTGTTCCACCGTCTATGCCCGTGGCTGGTCTCCCACGCATCGCCGTTGTGATGGCAAAGCTCATGGTGGAGGGCGAGGACTTTGGCCTTCGTCCTGTGGTAGTGGCTCTCGGTGATGGTAAACAAATGTGCAAGGGTGTAACCTCTCGGTATGACATTGTCCCGCCTCTACAGTTGACGACGGTATACTAACGTAGCATTCAAGTCTTTTGCCTTATATGGGCGGAATCCAGGCGCCGTATGCTATCACCTCTTTCGACAACGTAACTCTACACAGAGCCGCTGTTCTTGGAAGCCTAGAGAGACCAGCAAGCATGCGCGACAACTTCTTCCACCAGATCTCCCGTATAGCACCAGGTACCCTTGCGATGAGCATGATTATGGTCCCAGCTCTGAAGATCGTCACCTACATCACTGGTAAATACAGTCTCCGACGCACCGTCGGAGTAGCCAACAAGGAAAGAATCCCCATCATTTGCTTCCGCACACAGCAGATGCCAATCTTGCATGCGCTAGCTCAACTTGCGGTCATGACACCCTTTGCGAACAAGTGCATTGAGTGGTTCAAGGATACCTCTTTCAAGCCGCAGGTTCGTGAAGGATTTGCTGTCATCCTTAAGGCTGTTTTCATCCAGATGGCTCAGCGGAGTATTCCTGAGATGGTTGAGCGTTGTGGCGCACAGGGTCTTTTCCAACATAACCAGATCTGTGACGCAGATGTAAGTCTTCCTTACACAGATATATCACTTTATTCTAGTATACTAACATCTTTGACCAGAACATGATACGCGCTTGTGCTATTTCTGAGGGCGATGCCTTGGTTGTCAGTATTCGTAAGTGGACCCATAGTGATACCTGGACTTTGGCAAGACAAGGCTAACTACTTTGATACAGGTCTTGCAGTAGAGCTCTGCCTAGGCAAGTATGAGATGCCCGCCGCAAAGATCGATTGTCTCTTGGCCAAGTACCAAGCCGGTCTGGCAGAAGAGGCCTGGGAAATAGTTAGCTCTATTCCAGCCGAGCATCATAGCCAAGAGTTCAACCGACTCTTCATTCCTCGATGCAGACCCATCGTTCAGGGTATTGGTCATCGAATGATGTACGAGACGGCTCTTGATTCAGGAGTTGACCCTGACCTCCTTGCTCTATACGAGGCTGGTGCTGTCAAGGAGAACTTGGATTGGTATACGGAGAAGGGTCTCTTGACCAGGTCTCAGTTCCGTGATATGGAAAACAAGGCTCTTGATGCTCTCGAGCCTCGCTTGGACGAGCTTTTGGATCAGCTTAACATGGAGCCTTATGTTACTGCTCCGATCACTAAGAAGAGCTTGTTTGATGAGTTTGTGGAGGGGTTGCCCAAGTTCACTGGTTCGGCCGAGTTTCCTTTATTCTAGTTAGACGTATAACTACTCTCCTTTTATTTCCTTGAAATAGATACTTTGCTTATGCAGAAATAACTCATACAATACTCTTGTCTGATATGATACCTATGTTACTTATAGTTCATTGAGTTTCTGTCTGCTCATTTTCAAACACACAAGGTGCAATGTTCGCAACGTTAAGATTAATGTATCATGTTTCCTTCAATACCGAACGGGACAAGACCATCTACTCTGTATTAAGAGAACATTACTGACAAGACGTTCCTCAGTACCCATTTATCTCAGCGGTTTGTCAGTAAGTATAATTACATCTATCAATGTACATGTTGCATCAACCAACCTTCTAGTACTTTCACTCGTAGAGCATTGATGATGAAATGCGATTGGATCAGGAAGTATAATTGTTCATTTACTCATCTATCTAACTCTTTTCCTCATGGTACCGTAACAAAAGTCCCCGATAACACCTTCAAGCTTTGGTATCCAGTCTAGGATAAATAACCTGTAACTGAGTGAGAAGCGAAGACCCAACATTGGACAGGTACAGAGAAGAAAGTAAAACAAGAAGGGCCATCGGAACGGCCAGCTTTCTGAGAATAACCTGTAGCATAATGCGCAACAGCTGGAACCACCTTCTTCGCCGTCCAGCAAGGAAAGAGTTTTTGTTGTTGACATTTGGGAAAGGAACATCTGGCACGTCCTTTCCGAGAAACTTGCACAATGGCCCCCAGCCCTCACTGACATGATAATTGAGCACTCGCTCAGGAGGTACTATCCTGTTAATGTGCTTATAGTGGTCTAGGTATGCCTGCTTCTCCCCGTTTGGTGCCAATTTAGGTCTTAGTGCGTGTTGGTACTTGTGGTATCTCCACCAGAGTCCAATCCGATCCTGTCTTTCAGTCAGCGTGTTCGAGTAGACCTTTTTGTGCTATACTGACCGGATCCCAACTTGCCAGGTAGTCAAATGTCTTCCATTTAGCAGCAGCATCAACAGATTCTTTCATCGAGTGCTGCCACTTATCCACATCACGCGTGGTAAGAATAATCTTGGCGTTGGGATAGGCTGCGATGAGTTCATCCGCCATCAACGACCCAGGCATGTTGCATGAAACATTCCACTTGCCGAGGAACAACTTGTCGAATTCCTTTCGACCATAAGGTTCGACAGTTTGTTCAAACTTGGCTTGCATCGCTTCCATATACAGTGGAAGTAGATGGGGATATTGCTCCATCATGCTTGCATGGAAGGGTTTGTATCCTAGAGCCTGAAAGGCCGCGAGGATTGCTGGGGACAGTCGGTTAGTGGCTTGAGGGTAGTTTTAGTGGGGTGTTAGCTTACAGAGTGTCCCAGTACGGGGCATGCCCAGGACCAAGACTTCCATTTTAGCACCATCTTTTGGTGGCTCAGGCTCCCGGTCAATTAAACGCGCTGATTTCTCCATGTTTGATCTGAGGTTCGTACGCTGAATTGACCGCTGAAAAGCCAATATCGATCTTGCATTTTTGAATAGCATAACAAGCCTTTATCTTGTAAACCCAGTTTTTGTCTGCTACCACTTGAACTGATTCCGATACTCCCAGCTCAGTGAAGCTTTGAACAATGACCCTAGTCATTGTCGAATTTGGAGGGACACATGTCTGACTCAGTCCAACGTAGTCATGGATTAGGCTGTTGACGTACGCCCCCGTAACGATATCATGTACACCACTGTCATTCTCTAGTGTGGTCAGACCTGACTAAAGGATAATCTTCCGTCCTGCAAGATGCCGTCGGCTGCGCGTGTCTAATCTTCCGCTTATGTTGCAGAAATAGTGTTGCCAGTTTCCAGGGAGAGACAGGAATAGGGTAATCTTGTCAGCGGGAAATAACCGGAGCTAAGTTGGCTTCCCGCTGTCTTATCAGCTCAGCCAATCAACGACAAGCCGGCTGGAGTGGGACAGGGATCTAACTGTATGTCAGACGGCACAGTACTGTAATGAAGGGCGGGATGTGTATTGCTGACTGCAGAACCAAGACCACTAACCACTAACAGGTTGTCAGAGTCTGTACGACAGTGCCTCAGGCGTCTACAGCTTGGCAATTTCCAACCAACACAATTGTATCTTTACCCCCTTTTTGCGTTGCACGATTGCTTCGACGAGGAGCAATCGCATCGTATTTCCTGCTTGTATTGACAATGGAAAATGACAGCGAAAAAAGCGCAGTAGTGGGAACTACACAACCCCAACCCGACGCCCCCAATGCCCAGCCGATCCTCACCAGAGAACCCCTAGCCGAAACCCCACAAGACGATGACACGCCATGGTCAATATGGTCTCCCAAGCAAAGAAAGCTCATTATCCTCACAGCCTCTTTCGCCTCGCTATTGTCTCCCCTTTCAAGCCAAATCTACCTTCCGTCGCTCGATACCATCGCGAATGACTTGGATGTCACGAATAGCGAGGTCAATTTGTCCATCACAACATTCTTGATCCTGCAAGCCATCGCCCCGACATTTACAGCCCAGCTATCGGATACAATGGGTAGAAGACCGCTATATATGGCTTGCTTTGTCCTCTACATGGCGGCAAACCTTGGTTTAGCCCTGCAGAACAATTATGCAGCGCTGTTGGTACTACGGTGCTTCCAGAGTGCAGGAAGTAGTGGGACGGCGGCTTTGTCCAACGCTGTGGCGACAGATATAACTACCTCTGCTGAGCGCGGGAGTTACATCGTGTATGCTGCCGCCATACCCATGCTGGGGCCGACACTTGTAAGTTATCCTGTTGCATGTCGATCCTTCAAACTGACCAACGTCCCAGGGTCCTATAATTGGCGGTTTGCTTGCTCAATATCGCGGATGGCATTCCGTCTTCTGGTTTCTCTTCGGATTGACTGGTGCGGTAGCTATACCCATGGCCATCATATTCCCTGAAACATGCCGCGAAATTGTGGGTAATGGATCTATTCCACCGCAAAGCTGGAATCGATGCTATGCAAATGTCAGGATTGAGCGCGAAGCCATAGCACAGGGAAAGGAAGTGCCATATGCGAAGCGCGACGAACTCGGTGCGTCTCGACGTGCTTCCAGTTGGATCCCAAACCCTTTCAGTACCATTACTCTTTTGCTAGAACGAGAGTGCGGCTTCACTCTACTCTATGGGTCTCTCCTCTGCTGCTCATTCTACGCTACACTCACACTCATTCCGTCTCAGTTCGTTGAAGTTTACGGTTTCAACGAGCTTCAGATTGCACTGTGCTTTATCCCCTTCGGGGTAGGGGGTTTGGTCGCCGCGTTCAATCGAGGCCGCATGCTCGACTCCAACTTCCGTCGTCATGCAACTCGTCTTGGTATATCCACCGAAAAGAACAAGCAGACGGACCTTGCTGAGTTTCCCATTGAACGAGCCAGACTCGAGGTTGCTGTACCAACAATATTTATCGGCAGCGTCTGCATGGTAGGCTTTGGGTGGACACTGCACTATCGGACCAACCTCGCTGGGCCACTCATTTTACTTTTTGTCATCGCCTTCTGCCTCTCAGCGTCTTTGAACTGCGCTACTTGTTTGATGCTGGACCTTTACCCTGGCAAGGCCGGTACTGTTACTGCTTCGAACAACTTGTTGCGGTGCTTACTTGGAGCTGGCGCAACTGCTACTGTGGTACCAATGATTCAGGCTATTGGAACTGGTTGGACCTTAACTGTATTTGCCCTTCTTAATATCGTTTCGTTGCCATTGCTGTGGTATGTTATGAAGCAAGGACCTAGTTGGCGAGCTGAGACGTTACGTAAAAAGCGGATGGCACAAGACAGTTAGCTGGGTTGGATATAGTAATAGGTTAGTGACATATAGAATAAAGACGATAAGTGGTAGTAGAATGAATTTTTCATTTTATTAGTTCATAATCCAGGGCAAGCATTAAGTCTACTACACTTATTTTTCCCTGGATCACAATGAAGTTATACTGAGTAACAGTCTTTCTTTATCCATGTGTAACTGTAGATCAGACACTCCTCAAAAACATAGGCAAACGGTTGATTGTCGAGCTAGTTAAAATTCCACAACCGAGAACCAGTACTTCAGAATAAGGTGATGTAGACTTAAAGATGGTATCGATGGATTCAATTTGGTATCACAAGGCGAACATCTATAAAACAAAAACTCCGATCCTTCAGTACAGCGCAAGACAGAAGCCCAATACTGACTTATCTACCGATTCCATTTGCTTCAGCTATCCTTCGATATATCTGGGGGCTGAAGTAAGAAGTCAACTGCAAATGACTATCCTTTCCAATACCGAACGAGATGTAAGTATGTATACCACGCGAAGAGACAATGTCAGTTTGCTGAGAAATGCCCTCAAGCATCTGCATATACCGATCCTTATACTTGGCCCGATTGTGTCTGTCCAGGAATCCAATCAAACCATCGGCAATGGACAGATCAGTCTTTCCATAGTGTCGAACAGGGATATATCCCTTTACATCTGGTAGCTTCGAAGAAGGTTTGATATCGAAGTAGAAGAGCATGCCGGATG
This sequence comes from Fusarium sp. MBC 181, assembly GCA_030772735.1. Lineage (NCBI taxonomy): Eukaryota > Fungi > Ascomycota > Sordariomycetes > Hypocreales > Nectriaceae > Fusarium > Fusarium sp. MBC 181. Next base: position 13,518 of record JAPHDB010000278.1, on the reverse strand, counting down.
TCTCATGATGTAATGACGGCAGATCCTCATCGTCGGACATGGTGTCATCAAGACTGAGGGTAGCGCGCCAGAGGTCTCTGATCTCGTCGATTGAGACTTGGGATAGAGGCCTTCTTCCACCTAGTGACAATATGGAAATGATATGATTGATTGAGGTGGAAGGAGTTCGCATGTAAACCTTGATACGTGACTTTTCTGGGGCAACACAATCGATGCCCAAAATAATCATTTGTAACTTTTGACCTTCAGGATCCGAAGTAAGGAAATCGGAAAGTGTTGCGAAAGCGGAAAGATAGCTTGAATCCGTACCATAAACGTTTTTCATAGCCCTTTCAAAGCCGTGAGAAAAGAATTCCTGACACACTCTTGGGGTTCTTGGGACAAAGTAGGCCTTGACAGCGATTTTCTCTGCTCCCAATTCATATGCAGTGAAGAGTGAACTGCCCCAATCGCCCTCGTCCGTGCTTGTGTTTGTGCTTGTGTTATGGGGGTCAAAGTCATGCAGAAAGGCCTTGAACCACACGGGATCGATAGAAGTGTCGGCAGTATTCAAATGATCTAAGACATCAATTGTGGACGCGCGATTGTAGAGATCCGGAGCAGTACCAGCATTCGGTCCAATATGTTCAACACTAAGTCTGATACCAGGTGGATCATTATCAGTGTCGCCCCACTTCCAACTATATTCAATTGGTGAAAAGTCATCTGTCATGAAGCTCTTGAAGGTAGGCTGACCGGATGGCCCAGGTCGTGGTCCCATACGAGGAACGATGATATAGTAGTGGAACATGAGGCACTCGTACTGGCGAGATAATGGATAACCGGCCTCGTGAAGCATTGTCGCGAGATGCTGCCCCGTTACATCCCACCAGAAGTCTTGATGGGCGTCTCGTGGCGGTAGCCATTTGTTGATCTTTTGCCAAACGGGTGCTTTTTGTTTTCCGACGAGAAAGGAGACGTCACGTCTGGGTGCTGTCTACTTGTGATAAATAATTAGTTTCATTCTGCCTTCATAGAACATAAATTCCTACCTGGACATTGGCAGCCGCTCCCAGTGCTGCGATCTGGTACGCGGGAGAGTTTGTGAGAGTTGTGCCTGTAGCCATTGTGCGGAGAGAGAGTGTGTATTAACGTGAGAAAATCCAACGCTGGGCCTTATGACTTGGGCTCGGGCTTTGTTCTTATAAGGCCGTCAAGGCAGTACAAGGCCGGTAACCCCCTTTCTGATACGAAGACAAGTCCAACCTTGATGTGTCGCTGACAAGATCCTCTCACCCGTGGTCAGCACCACACCTAATAGCGCCCCGCTTATCATGTTCCAAGCTCTCAACTACCACTGAATGCAGCTGATTGCCGCGACATTACTCACCAACTATAATCGAGCGACAAGTCAAGTTTTCTAGTGCTGACATTATCTCAGGTCTGACCGATGGCGCATGTTTCGGCATGTCAGTGGAAGTGAGCTGGTAGACTTCTGCGAGTCTGACTAACATCGGCTCGTTCGGGAAACCATGACTAACGCTGCATTCTCACAATCGTCTGTTTTGCGCTACGAATCACTGTCAGGGAATCTACCAGTGGAGATACCGGGTCCTCCCTATTCAGGAAAGCAGTAGGCTCTAGTATCACTGCCTGATTTTCCCCTAATATAATATGAATGGGCCTGGAATGTCTAGTAGCCTGAATCAATGGGACGACATTCTGTGACTTAGCTACAAATTCCTGCATCACCTCCCATCAACTTCGATCAATCTTGTTACTCGGGGCATCCACAATGGATGATTCATTCTCTTTCCTTCTCAAACGGTGCCGCAAGGTCCTCCGCTCATTGGCCTCATCAGGCGCATGGGTCTACCAGAAGACGCTGGGTCAACCCGACAACTCACTTACATCTGGTACACTGAGCATCACCGACAGTCGCACGGGCAGAAATTACAGCATCCCAATCAAGAACAATGCTGTCAAAGCTCTTGACTTTATCCAAATCACTACTGCTGGATTTGGAGCTGAGGTAGCGGATCACTATGATAACAGTCTCCGTGTTCTAGACAAAGGACTGTGGAACACTGCTGTCACTGAGACATCCATCACGTACATGTAAGAAACCTACAACCTGGTCACTCGGGTGAGGCATACTGATCCTTTTTGCAGTGATGGTAAAGCTGGACACATGCAGTATCGCGACAAGACGATTGATGAACTCTTCAACAACAATGATTATGAGGATGTAGTTCATTTGATTATCTGGGGCAAGCTTCCTACCAAGGAGCAGAAGAGTAATCTTCGCTGCAAACTCGCCTCGTACATGAAAGCACCTCAGGCTGTAGAAGATGCTATCAAGGCCTTCCCGTAAGTAATCCCATCCGCGACAAATGCGCGTCCTGACTGACAACCCAAGATCCGAAGGACTTACCCATCCCATGCTCCTGGCTGGTATTGCCGCGTTTGCAGCCCATGACAAGGGATCGCAAGCCGTGCACAGATCGAGCAAGGCTGCATACTTGGGAAAGATGGAAGAAGTCGACGATGCTATCATCAGAACCCTGGCTGCTCTGGCCACCACCGTAGCCATGGTATACTGCTACAGGCGAGGTCGTCCCTTTACCCCCGCCAACCCCGACGAGACATATATCGGTAACATCCTACTCATGATGGGTCTTACGGAAGAGGGTACCAAGACTCCAAACCGTAAGCTAGAGCACTGTCTCGAACGCCTGTGGGTTCTGAACGCCGATCATGGAATGACCAATTCAACCGCCGTCTTCCTCGCCACTGCTTCCACTCTACAGGATCCTTTATCCTGTACCGTCGCCGCTGTTGCGTCAGCATATGGTCCTCTCCATGGAGGCGCTGTTGAGATGGCTTACAAAGAGTTCGAAAGGGTTCAATGTGTCGAGAATGTTCCCCAACTCATCGCTGACGTCAAGGCCAAGAAGTTCCGTCTGTTTGGGTACGGACATCGTATCTACAAGGTCAAGGACCCTCGAGGGAAGCTTGTTCGACAGCTTATTGAGGAGTACAAGGATGATGTTTACAAGAATGACTTTCTTAGAGTGGCTATGGAGATTGATCGAATTGCTGAGACGGATCATTACTTTACCTCTCGCAACCTCAAGGCCAATGCAGACCTTTACGGTTGCTTCCTATACACAGCCTTGTTCGTATTGTCTCTACTCTTCAATTCGATGCGTACTAATATGATGAACAGAGGCATCGAAACTGATACCATTCTGTCGCTTTCTTGTCTGTCACGCTCACCGGGTGTTATGGCCCATTGGCGAGAGAGTATGAGTGAGTTAACACAAGACTACAGTGACAGTGAGAAAGGAGCTAACTATCATTCAGGCCAATCACCCGCGCTTTGGCGACCTCAACACATTTTCACAGGTACTGTGGCCAAGAGCGAAACTTGATCGATCCATGGTATCATGTTTAGTCATTTGCAAGTTATATATAACTCATCATCCATACAAATGCCAATATACTGTCAGTTTGTTCCATCGACTCCCATACGATGCTCCGTAATGGAGACCTTTCCAATCTGACATAACAGGTTCTGACAAAGTACCATCCGCCGTTGGCCAAAACAAAAGATCCCCAATCAAACAATGTAAACTGGAATTCGGCTCGCATAAGCATCACTCTTCGTAATATGAATATCCATCTTGTGAAAGTCATGTAGCTGCAACCAGCAAAGCATACGGAACACAAGAACACACCAGATCTCGTTGACCTCGTCGCTTGCATACATCTTGGCGGACCTCGGGCTGGCGATATTAGAACCGTTGTCAGAGGGAACAGAGTCTCGTCGGTCTTTTATTTGCTTGCTCAGAAGGGTTTGTTGACCGATGATACGGGCAACATTTGGCCGGACGCGCTCAAAGTACATTTGCATCAATAAACTTTCTCTCTCGTCCGCCGGTGCTGAGTCGATGTCGTGGATAGTGATCGGTTCATTACTCGTGGCGTTATTCGTGGCCTCGTTGGTATTCTTGTCTTCTTTTTCGTTCTTCTCATGCAGAATGCTCATGACTTCTTGGATATGTACGCGCGTAACCTTTTTAACCAGAGACAGACTCGGCTTCTTCATTTTGGAAAAGTACTCGTCGCATAGCTCAATTCCGGCACGCAGGTGGTTGAGTCCATTGACTAGAGTAGCACCGTTGATGTCTTCGCCAAACACGTCGAGCGTTGATCCTTCTGCACGCAAGAGTGGGAACTTTTGGTCTGTCTCTGCCCATTCTAGAATACGTTTGACTTCTTCGCTGTTTGCCAGGCTCTTCTCTCGAAACAGGCGTAAGGAAGTGATGTATTCGGATAGCAGATTGGGCAGAGAGAAGGTATTGGGATCCCAGTAGAAGACAGTTGGGTTTGGAAGCATACGGAAAACAGTATCTTTGACGTGTATCATTTCTCCTACCATTCCGAGAATCTCAAAAGGAACTATTTCGCGTTAGAATCGCTTCAACCCTTCGTTCAATGTGCAGGCACTTACTGGCAAATAGATGGCTGTGGCGGGCTTGGTCGGTGTTCTTGCGGAAATAGTTGACGGTGTTGATATCGCAACCGAGAACCACCAGGGTCTTGGCTATCTCAGAGAGACTTCCCAGCTGAAGAGTTTCAGCCCCCTTGGCTTCATCGGCATAAACCTTGCGATCTCGGTAAAGAATTGTCGGTGCCATGCCAAAGCACAATTGCTTGACAATGTAGCTGGGGACAATGCGATTTTTCTCAAACCACGTAGGTCCCTGTTTCTGAATATTGAAGCAAATTCCAAGACCATCCGTGTATGAGCCATAGAGAACAAAACCGTTGCCTTGAGCGCGATATTGGTCGTTGTTGAGATCAAACTGTCTCCAGTGGATACCCAGCATGGCAGCGATCTCTACAATGTGAGATATTGTGGTGGTGGCATAGGGCTTTGCGAAGTCTTTGGGCATGCTGTCCCATGTACGTCTCTTTCTCTGCATACAGACGAGCAGTGAATGATGAGCAGCGGGTTGTTCGGGAGCCACTGCGGTATCGAGTGGAGGACGAGGACCCGTCGCCTTACGCCATTCAGATGTTTTCTTGCCCTGCCACTCACGAGATTCTTTTTCCATGCGGACAACGGCCATGAGGAGGGACAACCAGGTAGCCTTTTCATTGTCGGCAGTATGCACGACCTGCTGTGTGCTCTGCCTGTACTTGTCGTCGTATTCCTGAACTGTATCTGTGTATTTAAAGTTGTCATGGCCACCATCCAATCGGATGATCTTTTGTCTTTCCTCCTTGGCCAGAGCGTCGTCACCCAGAGGACCTCTGGTATTTCCTGGCTTAGCGACAAAAATGACAGGAGTCTCAAACTGAACTTCAAACCGGAATTCAGACCAGAGCATCTGGCGCCGAGCAAACTGCGCCCATTTCCCTATGACGGCTTCGCTACAGGATGAGAAGCCGGTGGCGGTGCCGAGATACTGCTGAAGAGCCTGGAGAATGGCAATGACAAAGGCTAGTACGGAAATAACCAGCGCAACGACGGCGACGAGGAGCTCGGTGTTATCAGACATGATGAGAGAGGGAGGGCAGTTGAGTGCTGGATCGCCAAGGACTTGTTGATGGAAGGCTGGGCTCAACTTATCGGCAAATGCAGTCATGGCCAAAAGATGGAGGCTGGCTGAGAACTGCTGATGTGATCTGACATTGTGTGTGCCTTGGGCAGGAAAATCCCTGCTTGTGCCCCCTAAGAATTGCAGAGCCGATCCGAGGAGCACGGGCGTCAATGTCGGCGGCTAAGCTGAAAAGCAGTTATCCTGTCCAATCAAAACTTGCTGACGCTGAGTTAGTGACATGAGGTTTCCACTGTTGGGGACGTGCAGAACAGGGGTGGTGAGAGGAGCTACGGTGCAACGAATAGCCCAAGTTTCTGTCGCGTTTCACAAGTCACAAAGTTCAATTACTGTCAGATTTTAGGGTAAAAAAAGTACTGGGCCCATTCTCAGTCATTACAGGGAATTATCTGTCAGCAGCCAAAGTCAGATTCTGCGAACTCTTAGCCCCGGTGATAGCCTCAAAATATTTGGATCCCATGTCCTCCACCGTCGTACCACCAATTGTTTTGCCCACAATGTGACCAATAAGCTCAGCATGGGTGATGATACCCAGACGGATAGCATCGTGCATCAAGTCAAACAAGTCATGTTGGGTCACTCCACGACGAATGCGCTCTAACATTATCAGCAATAGCATTGCCGGAGTTATTAGACTCAACTTACTCTTCATGGTGAAGTCTCTTCCTTTGCGAATTTTGATCTCATACTTCCTCAACTCTGTTTTGGAGTATCGAGTCTTGACTCCGATTTCATGACCGAGGCTGGTGACGGTATAGTCGAGGCCGCCTCTGATGCTCTCAAATTTGAAGTGTCTTTCGAGAACCGGTTCTAGTTGTGATTTGAGAATCAATTGTCTTGGAAAATACATCTTGAGTATCGATAATACATACCTCGACCTTTGTCATGAGCCGCTTTGATCTCGCTCTCGTTCACAATCTCAAGATCCAGCTCGGTAGCTGTCACATTGGCGTCTCGCAGAATATTGCGAATGAATACATCATCCTCTGTACAATGTCAGTTTTCCTCTTGTCCAGATGGAAAGTTGCCTTACTGTATATAATAATACCCTTCTCAAAACGAGATTCACCAGAATAACAGATCAGGAAGAAGACATCAACGAACCCTACAAGTCGGATCTTTCCATCCCACCGCGAGCCGTTGATGAGTATGTCCCACGGGTGAATATCACTTTTAACATTAGAACCTGTAGTACTGGATAGCAATGGAGCAAAGACATACTAGTCACATTCGACGCTCTTGAGATTAACTGATCTGTCGAACGTACTGAGCACCCTGTGGTAGGAAGCCATGGTCAATCCTGGGGTGGAAGCTTCGGGACTGGTACACGTTGAGATGAGAAATACCAGAATGAAAATGGCCGTTATGAGGTCGTCAAGTGAACACCCATAGCTGGTCGAACAGAAAGTCATGCATGCAAAGGTTCAATATTCTCTCGTCTGGGTCATGCGAGCTTTGACAGTCCACGTCACCCCGCTCAGTCCGAGCGCTGCATCAAGCAGCATCACAAAGCTTACAGCCAATTGCGACATAGAAATCAATCAGGCAGTTCTGTCTGGACGTACGGGTTTACATGGCTGTTGACAGCGGGACAAAGAGGGGTCTTCCCACACCCAATCGCGGGTACCGGAGCGTGCGGAGGTGAAGTTCAGCTAATGCAACACATTGCCGGTCAATGTTTATACAGTCATGATTGGACTTCGCGGCATACATGTATGCTTTTCAGCTCTCCAAAATCTGTAGATCAATTGCCGAAACCAGAGGGTGGTACGTCGTATTATATCACCACCATTTGATGCAGTAAAGTAATGCATGTCAGCCAATAGATCAGCCACATAACCAGTTATAGCTGTTGCAATACGGCTTGACCATAGTCGCCTCCAATCAGTACGGGTAACTATTAACACTGGCAGTGTCTTTGCAAAGGTCTCGCTTTATCTGGTCACAGCTCCAAACAGCTTCCGGTTGATACCCGACATAGACCTGTTTCTCTTCAGGAAGTGAGCGATTGTGAGTTCCATCCATCCAGTTGCCTCTGAATCTCTGTAGTCCACTGCGTTTCTGCGAAACCAAGCTCAATTTTGAAGTCAGAAAGTATGGACAATATCACGGAAAAGATAGCAAAGGTCACGGATCTGAGCACATACACAGACCTCACCCCAGAACATCTCGAAAAGCTCTTCCTCGAAATTGGCGGTAGCCCCGAGAAGCTCCGCACCATTCTGAACCTGTGGTTTGTCCCCGACTTCAAGCCAACCTTTGTCGAGCCACAAGACTACTCTTTTGGTGGACTTCAGGATGTCGGCTTTCTCGATTCTCCAGACACTGAAAGGCCACAACGGCCGCTTCGTCTCATTGACCTGGAGACGGGTAATCTTGTTGACGTCTGGAACACGAGCCCTTCAGACTCGTACTGCATGCTGTCGCATAGATGGAAGGGTGACGAAATTACTCTGGCTCACATCAAGCGAGCGAGAGAAAAACATCTTGAGCGCTCTCGGAACGGAGTACTTTCGGAGTTTGACAGTGACATCCACATAGTCCTCGAGCAATCCAGGCTCGATGTCATAGAGCAAGAACAATTGATCGAGTCTCTTCTGGGTGATAACCCCGAAGGAAGAACGGTGGACAACTTGCTGCAGATGCGACTCAGCGCTAGCGACGCGAAGTCACAGGTCAGTTGGGCGCGACAAAACAGAGACGCCAAGAAGTCCAAAGTCGAGCGCTGCATGATGGAGAAAGACATGTTTGACCATCTTATGAGCCGCATCCAGAAGGACATCAGCGATAAGACAGACCAAGTCACCGACCCGAAGCCTACCACGTCTCCATTGGTCGACGAGGCAGAGGCGGAATATGCAGATGCTCAGAAGTCACTCGAATCGTCTATCGCGAATCAGAAAAAGGCCAACCAATCCGCCGAGTTCTTCAGCAGTGACCGTCGGCTTGGGGATGCCGTGGACGAGATGATGAGCCGTCTCCAACGCTGGAAGTCGGCTATTAAACTCGAGCGCTCAATGAATGAGGCGCGCGATATCTTTCAGACAAACTTGTTCCCAAAGCAGGGTGCTTGCTATATATGGTCTGACACTTGCTGTATCGACAAGCTCAACTATGGAGAGCTCTCTCAGTCTCTTTCACTCATGGGCGATTGGTACGCTAATGCCGAGTTCTGTCTCGTCCATCTTGACACAGACTGGCGAGCGGCAGATGCCATTCATGACTGGAAGCAGTTCAAGGGAGAATCAGTTCAACGCGAGCCCAACATTCCAAGCTTCAAGGCTATTGAAGGGACAACTCCTGAATGGTCAAACCGTGCATGGACGCTCCAAGAGCTGGTGATGAGCAAGATGGCCTACTTCACCAACTCGGAGTGGAAGTCACTGAGTCGACCTGTGCAAAGCCTGGGGTACATCTATCCTTTGATTCCGTTCATTGATCTGTATACCCGCGGTGATATAGCCAGCATGTACTCGACCCTGGGCGAAATAGGTGCCTTGAATGGTATCAGAGACTCTGAGGTTCTTGGGTCGCTCCTAGATAAAGATCAGATTGCCGTTACTACTAGCGACGATGAGGATCGGAGTGATTCAGAGAGTATCACGGCAGCCGTTCGCATTATCTCAATCCTCCAAGCTCTGGGATTTACCTTCCCAAGAGAGATGACAACGGAGACTGCTCTACCTGAGATGTGCCGCGCTGTTTATCTCGCATCACACAACATTGTCAAAAATCAGAACGATAGTGCAGGCGGTCTTGCAAAGGAGATCTTCGCAGAGGTCAACCGCCACATACCCTCTACTTCTATTAGGGAAGATCTCAGTTCCGAGATGAAGGCGCAAAACGTGATCGACTTCCTACTGGTGGATCTGGTTACAACAACCAAGGATCTTGTCCTTGAAGACCGGAAGTCCATCGCAAGTTTTGGTCAAGTCAATCAACTAGACTCATGGAAGCAAGGTATCGCCCGCAGTGGTTTCTCCGCTGAACGAGTTCTCCAGCTTTCTTGCCGTCGCAAAGCAACGGTGCCGGTTGATCACGTATACTCCCTGATGGGAATACTCGGCGTGCGCTTTCAGTCATTCCATGCAGAAGGTTATGCCAAAGCCTTGTCGCGTCTCCTCGATGAGGTTGTCATCAGTCACAACGACGTCTCGGTCTTCAACTGGACGGGGGCTTCCATGGGCAGTCCTGTCCGGGGACGTTCTATGTATCCGGCTTCACACAAGGCGTATACGAACGAGGAGGACTCCGGTAGGCGCTACAATATGATGATTTCTGCTGAGGTGCAGAGGAAGCGGAAAGACGTCATGGTCGCTTATCAGGGCATCATTACCATGCTTCGAGATGCTATAGACTGTATCAAGAGCAAGGGCCGTGAAGGGCTTCCATTGGACTGGGTTCGCGAGATTTGTGCTTTTGTGAAGGGATCCACATTCGAAGTCCTTGGACCTGAGCTGGAGAACATTGGCAGAATTCTTCGTTACATCCAAGACCATTGTGTCAAGCCCGACCCTGCGCCCACAGCCTCATCTGCCCAGCAGGAAGCACCTGTGGTCGAGAGTCCATCTCCAGTTTCTGACGCAAATTCTGGTACTGGTGGAGGTTGGGGCTTCAATAGGCCAACGCTTCCAAGTATGAAGGTCCAGGCGAGCCTCAAAGCTCCAAAGCTGCCCAGTTTCGGGGGAGCTTCAATCAGTAAACCTTCGTTTGGAAGACACCACTCTGAGCCCGTGGAGAAGGTTGCCAACCCAGCGCCAGTTTCAACACCAAAGCCTAGCCTGCCTGAAGCTCCCGAATGGCTCTCACTGGACCAAGCGGTCAAGACGTATTTGGCAAGCCTCACTTCAGGCACTGCCATGAGAACTCGCCTCCCCTCTCGGATTCAGGAACTCGAAGTTCAAAGACCAGTGGCAGAGGCTAAGCTAGAGAGATCCAGCACAGGTTACTCTTCTCTTGACGATGACCTCACCTGCCCAAACCCAATCATTATTAACAGTTCCGGAATTGAAGGCATCTTCGACATCCAACGGATAGTCGTCACAATGATTGACCGCGAGAAACTCATGCGACAAGTTGCCAAAGCGAGTAGTCCAAAGCAAAAGATATCAGGCTGGTGTATCATCAGCACCGGCTTTGCTAGTGTGGTTGTCAATTTTGCTTGCGAGCAACACATTTTGAAGAAACAATTGGATGTTGAACAAACGGTCGAGGATAAGATCATCAAGGAAGACCGGGCACGAAAGCTCCACAGTGAATTGCAGATTGTGACTGGAAAGCCAAATGATAATGGTACCCCATCGGTCAATGAGGTTCAATCCAGCGACACCGAAGACCAGACAGGCAAAAACATCAATAGCTCCAAGCCTACTAAAGACGAGCTGGCCATCGTACGAATTATCGACTTCATCCAAGAGCCCCAACTTCAGCTTGTCGCAGGAGAGTGGGTTTTGGCACGCTTTTCCGGGACGCCAGGAGCGCAGTGGTTCCTCTGCTACCTCGAACTGGGCTCAACCCATTCGTACTATGGCCATCGTATCTCAGCCAGTGACATCAACTTCAACAACTCAGCCATTGAACCTGGACTTATGAACGCTTGGAAGGTCTACATGACTCGAAAAAAGAGAAAGATGTGCAATGTGTTAGACAAGTACATCAAGAGCTCCACGAGCGCCATGAAGGGCAAGGAAAGACTCAACAAGAGTTCGGAGATTGCGAATGAGAACTACGCAAGATTTATGGATGCTGGAAACCAGAGTCTCGAGAGGGTTAAGAGCATGGGATCATCAGTATGTGTATCACCGTCCATGCTCAAACTACCCTTCACCGAGTCTGACGCCAAAGTAGACAGCGCTAAAGATCTCGACTCAGATGATGATGAAGATGAAGGGAAGGGGCTCTTTGATGGACTACTTGACCAGGGTAAAGAGGCCACTGCAGCTTTGGGCGAATACACGGTTCTCGCTGCATATGAGAAGATCTGCGGGATGCATGCTCAGCACCTGGATAAGCATTTGGCTACTTCGGTTCTGAAACGGACGCCCAAGAGTCTTCAAACCGCTGTGGAGAGCGTGGATGAGAACAAGGGCTTTCTTCCAGCAATGTTTCATTCCTCTCGGAGGGTGCACATGTTTTGACAAGACCACAGAATGCAATTGGATATCTTTTTATTAGTTACTTTGTATTATGGATTGTACATCGAAGGGTATATGAAAGGAAATTGATGTGTAGTCAGATTGAATCAAAGACAAAGGAAACCGAGCTCAAACTCCTCATAGCGTTATCGATCCTCAACCAGCCTTCCTACTTATCAACAGCCGTCTCTTTATCCTCTGCATCATCAGCGACTGGGCCTGCTTCTGCCTCTGCCTTCGCCAGCTGCTCCTCAAGTTTCCTCTTCCTCTCAAGATTCTTCTCGTGTGTTCTCTTCTCAGCCGCCTGTTTTCTGTTCTCACGCTTCTCGCTGATAAGGTAGCTGAAGTTTCCAATTACTGAGAACAATCCCTTGAAAGCCAGCTTGAAGTGGGAAAAGGCCTCGCGAAAGTGTTCCTTCGTTTCGTTGTAGTTGGCTCGTGCCACCTTTGCCTTCCTCTTGGTGCGGTATGCCTTTTCGGCTTTTGCGGCTTGGGCATATTGCTCTGAAGCTTCTTTGCGGGTAGTGGTCAAGAGAATCTCGGTAGCGGATGAGGCAGGTCGGGCTTTTGGGGGACCTGAGAGTTTTCGAGCCTTCGGAGCATCTGAGGTTGGACTACTCAGAGCAGAAACGTTGTCGTCGGCTGGGGTTTCTGTTGTTGGGGAGTTTGCGCCGCGCATTGCAGAAAACATCGTAATAGTTGTTCAAGAACAGGGAGTATTGACAATTGAATAGAACAGGTGGGTTGTTCAAGTTGACAGGAACGAAGAGTTGTGAAGGAATGTGAGACTCTGGTTAAGAGATGTGTGGTAGTAAGGGAATGTTGGAGAAATGAACCGGAGAAAAAACGGGGACAGACTGGCAGATCAATAGCTATTTAATACCTGGTCATATACGTTCTAAAGTGGTCACTCCATGGGTGCTATATCAGGGTCAATATACCTAAGAAATTAACCTTACTTCTAAGGGTCTTAGTGGAAGTAGAAGGGTGTATTAGAAATTATATGAACTTCATGCCTTGCAAATATGTAGTATTTGAGAATTCTGCGTAGTTAAAGATGTCCTCTTTTTGGGCCTGTGCCGTGAGGCATAAAGACTCCCAGTCCTTAGTGCAACTTATGTCAATGCATCCACGTTGTGCACGAGCCAATCATGAACCATTCTGCGCTATCTTCATTCATGCCATTGACCATTATATCACCAGCTATATTGAAACAACTTTGTTTCCCTGACATATAATCCGTTTCTAATATCGAAGGCGCTTTCACTTGTGTGTTCATACAACGAAGACATTCGAGTGCACGGGCATAGTCAGGTGATATTTACATCAGTCTTTCATGAAACACCCCGCAGTCGTCGAAAATTAAACAAACAAGTGTGATCAATGCATTGACTTCATGCTGATGTGACTCAAGGAACCTGCAAGGATCTGTGGCAGAGGTTCTTGTATGGGGAGGAATTGTAGGTCACTAAAGGAAACAGCGCCAGATATGACTGGGGCTATTGGTGTTAAGTCAAGCGACATGATCTGCTGTCAGTATGGAAATCTCTCCGAAGCTCCCTGATTATGACTCATAGGCTTTGCGTGACTCACTTTGGATCAACGTGCGATTAGTGTTAGTATTACTGCGCACTCAGTCGAGGCGGCAACCTGTCGAATGTAGCAAAGCTACGCCATTACTACCAATTTGTATGCACAAATGTTAAATTAATATAAGTTGTAAAAATGTATTCTAGTATTTAATGATAATGAAATATTTTTTCTATGTATATTAT